>JAKWBO010000571.1:7500-36965 GCA_034336685.1 Luscinia luscinia
TCGGCCTTCGCGCCGCGCCGCGGGTAGACCTGTTGCCGCTAGCCGGTCTCGGCCTTCGCGCCGGCCTGCGGGGTAGACCTGTTGCCGCTAGCCGGTCTCGGCCTTCGCGCTCGCCGCGGGGTAGACCTGTTGCCGCTAGCCGGTCTCTGCACTTCGCGCCGCGCCGCTGGGTAGACCTGCTGCCGCTAGCCGGTCTCTGCCTTTCGCGCCGGCGCCGCGGGGTAGACCTGCTGCCGCTAGCCGGTCTCGTGCCTTCGCGCGCCGCCGCGGGTAGACCTGTTGCCGCTAGCCGGTCTCTGCCTTTCGCGCTCGCCTGCGGGGTAGACCTGTTGCCGCTAGCCGGTCTCTGCCTTTCGCGCAGGCCTGCAGGGTAGACCTGCTGCCGCTTAGCCGGTCTCTGCCTTTCGCGCCGGCCCGCGGGTAGACCTGTTGCCGCTAGCCGGTCTCGCCTTCGCGCCCGCCTGGGGTAGACCTGCTGCCGCTAGCCGGTCTCGCCTTCACGCCGGCCTGCGGGGTAGACCTGCTGCCGCTAGCCGGTCTCGGCCTTTCGCGCCCGCCGCGGGGTAGACCTGCTGCCGCTAGCCGGTCTCTGCCTTTCGCGCCGGCCGCGGGGTAGACCTGTTGCCGCTAGCCGGTCTCTGCCTTGCGCGCCTGGCCGCCGCGGGTAGACCTGCTGCCGCTAGCCGGTCTTGCCTCGCGCTGCGCTGGGGTAGACCTGTTGCCGCTAGCCGGTCTCGCCTTCGCCGCGCGGGTAGACCTGGTGCCGCTAGCCGGTCTCGCTCGCGCCGCAGCGCGCCAGTGGTAGACCTGGTGCCGCTAGCCGGTCTCGGCCTTCGCGCTGCGCCGCGGGGTAGACCTGGTGCCGCTAGCCGGTCTCGGCCTTTCAGCGCTCAGCCGCGGGGTAGACCTGTGTGCCGCTAGCCGGTCTCGCCTATCGCGCTCGCCGCGGGGTAGACGCTGGTGCCGTCCGCCTTCGCGCCTCTATGACCTACCCTTAAGCGGGAATGCCGGCGGACACCAGGTCTACCCCTTAAGCGGGAATGCAGGCGGACAACAGGTCTACCCCTTAATCGAGAATGCAGGCGGACACCAGGTCTACCCCTTAGCTGGAATGCAGGCGGACAACAGGTCTACCCCTTAAGCGGAATGCAGGCGGACAACAGGTCTACCCCTTCAAGCGGGGGAATGCCGGCGGACAACAGGTCTACCCCTTAAGCGGGAATGCCGGCGGACACCAGGTCTACCCCTTAAGCGGGAATGCAGGCGGACAACAGGTCTACCCCTTAAGCGGGAATGCAGGCGGACAACAGGTCTACCCCTTAAGCGGGAATGCAGGCGGACAACAGGTCTACCCCTTAAGCGGGAATGCCGGCGGACACCAGGTCTACCCCTTAAGCGGGAATGCAGGCGGACACCAGGTCTACCCCTTCAGCTGGAATGCAGGCGGACAACAGGTCTACCCCTTAAGCGGGAATGCCGGCGGACACCAGGTCTACCCCTTAATCGGGAATGCAGGCGGACAACAGGTCTACCCCTTAATCGGGAATGCCGGCGGACACCAGGTCTACCCCTTAAGCGGGAATGCAGGCGGACAACAGGTCTACCCCTTAAGCGGGAATGCCGGGCGGACACCAGGTCTACCCCTTAATCGGGAATGCAGGCGGACAACAGGTCTACCCCTTAAGCGGGAATGCGGGCGGACACCAGGTCTACCCCTTAAGCGGGAATGCCGGCGGACACCAGGTCTACCCCTTAAGCGGGAATGCAGGCGGACAACAGGTCTACCCCTTAATCGGGAATGCCGGCGGACACCAGGTCTACCCCTTAATCGGGAATGCAGGCGGACAACAGGTCTACCCCTTAATCGGGAATGCAGGCGGACACCAGGTCTACCCCTTAAGCGGGAATGCAGGCGGACAACAGGTCTACCCCTTTCAGCTCCGGGAATGCAGGCGGACAACAGGTCTACCCCTTAAGCGGGAATGCCGGCGGACACCAGGTCTACCCCTTAAGCGGGAATGCCGGCGGACACCAGGTCTACCCCTTAAGCGGGAATGCAGGCGGACACCAGGTCTACCCCTTAATCGGGAATGCAGGCGGACAACAGGTCTACCCCTTAAGCGGGAATGCAGGCGGACAACAGGTCTACCCCTTAAGCGGGAATGCAGGCGGACAACAGGTCTACCCCTTAATCGGGAATGCAGGCGGACAACAGGTCTACCCCTTAAGCGGGAATGCCGGCGGACACCAGGTCTACCCCTTAAGCGGGAATGCCGGCGGACACCAGGTCTACCCCTTAATCGGGAATGCAGGCGGACAACAGGTCTACCCCTTAATGCGGGAATGCCGGCGGACACCAGGTCTACCCCTTAGCGGGAATGCAGGCGGACAACAGGTCTACCCCTTAAGCGGGGAATGCCGGGCGGACAACAGGTCTACCCCTTAAGCGGGAATGCAGGCGGACAACAGGTCTACCCCTTAATCGGGAATGCAGGCGGACAACAGGTCTACCCCTTAAGCGGGAATGCCCAGGCGGACACCAGGTCTACCCCTTAATCGGGAATGCAGGCGGACAACAGGTCTACCCCTTAACCGGGAATGCAGGCCGGACAACAGGTCTACCCCTTAAGCGGGAATGCCGGCGGACACCAGGTCTACCCTTAAGCGGGAATGCCGGCGGACAACAGGTCTACCCCTTAAGCGGGAATGCAGGCGGACACCAGGTCTACCCCTTAATCGGGAATGCAGGCGGACAACAGGTCTACCCCTTAATCGGGAATGCCGGCGGACACCAGGTCTACCCCTTAATCGGGAATGCAGGCGGACAACAGGTCTACCCCTTAAGCGGGAATGCCGGCGGACAACAGGTCTACCCCTTAAGCGGGAATGCAGGCGGACACCAGGTCTACCCCTTAATCGGGAATGCAGGCGGACAACAGGTCTACCCCTTAAGCGGGAATGCAGGCGGACAACAGGTCTACCCCTTAAGCGGGAATGCAGGCGGACAACAGGTCTACCCCTTAAGCGGGAATGCAGGCGGACAACAGGTCTACCCCTTAATCGGGAATGCAGGCGGACAACAGGTCTACCCCTTAAGCGGGAATGCCGGCGGACACCAGGTCTACCCCTTAATCGGGAATGCAGGCGGACACCAGGTCTACCCCTTAATCGGGAATGCAGGCGGACAACAGGTCTACCCCTTAAGCGGGAATGCAGGCGGACAACAGGTCTACCCCTTAATCGGGAATGCAGGCGGACAACAGGTCTACCCCTTAAGCGGGAATGCAGGCGGACACCAGGTCTACCCCTTAATCGGGAATGCAGGCGGACACCAGGTCTACCCCTTAAGCGGGAATGCCGGCGGACAACAGGTCTACCCCTTAATCGGGAATGCAGGCGGACAACAGGTCTACCCCTTAAGCGGGAATGCCGGCGGACAACAGGTCTACCCTTAATCGGGAATGCAGGCGGACAACAGGTCTACCCCTTAAGCGGGAATGCAGGCGGACAACAGGTCTACCCCTTAATCGGGAATGCAGGCGGACAACAGGTCTACCCCTTAATCGGGAATGCAGGCGGACACCAGGTCTACCCCTTAATCGGGAATGCAGGCGGACACCAGGTCTACCCCTTAATCGGGAATGCCAGGCGGACAACAGGTCTACCCCTTAATCGGGAATGCAGGCGGACAACAGGTCTACCCCTTAATCGGGAATGCAGGCGGACAACAGGTCTACCCCTTAATCGGGAATGCAGGCGGACAACAGGTCTACCCCTTAATCGGGAATGCAGGCGGACAACAGGTCTACCCCTTAAGCGGGAATGCAGGCGGACAACAGGTCTACCCCTTAATGCGGGGGAATGCCAGGCGGACAACAGGTCTACCCCTTAAGCGGGAATGCGGGCGGACACCAGGTCTACCCCTTAATCGGGAATGCAGGCGGACAACAGGTCTACCCCTTAATCGGGAATGCAGGCGGACACCAGGTCTACCCTTAAGCGGGAATGCAGGCGGACAACAGGTCTACCCCTTAAGCGGGAATGCAGGCGGACAACAGGTCTACCCCTTAAGCGGGAATGCAGGCGGACACCAGGTCTACCCCTTAATCGGGAATGCAGGCGGACAACAGGTCTACCCCTTAAGCGGGAATGCCGGCGGACACCAGGTCTACCCCTTAATCGGGAATGCAGGCGGACAACAGGTCTACCCCTTAATCGGGAATGCAGGCGGACAACAGGTCTACCCCTTAATCGGGAATGCAGGCGGACAACAGGTCTACCCCTTAATGCGGGAATGCCGGCGGACAACAGGTCTACCCCTTAAGCGGGAATGCAGGCGGACACCAGGTCTACCCCTTAATCGGGAATGCAGGCGGACAACAGGTCTACCCCTTAATCGGGAATGCCGGCGGACACCAGGTCTACCCCTTAATCGGGAATGCAGGCGGACAACAGGTCTACCCCTTAAGCGGGAATGCAGGCGGACAACAGGTCTACCCCTTAATCGGGAATGCAGGCGGACACCAGGTCTACCCCTTAAGCGGGAATGCAGGCGGACAACAGGTCTACCCCTTAATCGGGAATGCAGGCGGACAACAGGTCTACCCCTTAAGCGGGAATGCCAGGCGGACACCAGGTCTACCCCTTAAGCGGGAATGCAGGCGGACAACAGGTCTACCCCTTAATCGGGAATGCAGGCGGACAACAGGTCTACCCCTTAAGCGGGAATGCCAGGCGACACCAGGTCTACCCCTTAATCGGGGAATGCAGGCGGACAACAGGTCTACCCCTTAAGCGGGAATGCAGGCGGACAACAGGTCTACCCCTTCAGCGGGAATGAAGGCGGACAACAGGTCTACCCCTTAATCGGGAATGCAGGCGGACAACAGGTCTACCCCTTAAGCGGGAATGCCGGCGGACACCAGGTCTACCCCTTAAGCGGGAATGCAGGCGGACAACAGGTCTACCCCTTAATCGGGAATGCCGGCGGACAACAGGTCTACCCCTTAAGCGGGAATGCAGGCGGACAACAGGTCTACCCTTAAGCGGGAATGCCGGCGGACACCAGGTCTACCCCTTAAGCGGGAATGCAGGCGGACAACAGGTCTACCCCTTAAGCGGGAATGCAGGCGGACAACAGGTCTACCCCTTAAGCGGGAATGCCGGCGGACACCAGGTCTACCCCTTAAGCGGGAATGCAGGCGGACAACAGGTCTACCCCTTAATCGGGAATGCCGGCGGACAACAGGTCTACCCCTTAAGCGGGAATGCAGGCGGACAACAGGTCTACCCCTTAAGCGGGAATGGCAGGCGACAACAGGTCTACCCCTTAAGCGGGAATGCAGGCGGACAACAGGTCTACCCCTTAATCGGGAATGCAGGCGGACACCAGGTCTACCCCCTTAAGCGGGAATGCAGGCGGACAACAGGTCTACCCCTTAATCGGGAATGCAGGCGGACAACAGGTCTACCCCTTAAGCGGGAATGCCAGGCGGACACCAGGTCTACCCCTTAATCGGGAATGCCGCGACACCAGGTCTACCCTTAAGCGGGAATGCAGGCGGACACCAGGTCTACCCCTTAATCGGGAATGCAGGCGGACAACAGGTCTACCCCTTAAGCGGGAATGCCGGCGGACACCAGGTCTACCCCTTAAGCTGGAATGCAGGCGGACACCAGGTCTACCCCTTAATCGGGAATGCAGGCGGACACCAGGTCTACCCCTTAAGCGGGAATGCCGGCGGACACCAGGTCTACCCCTTAAGCGGGAATGCCGGCGACACCAGGTCTACCCCTTAATCGGGAATGCAGGCGGACAACAGGTCTACCCCTTAATCGGGAATGCAGGCGGACAACAGGTCTACCCTTAAGCGGGAATGCAGGCGGACAACAGGTCTACCCCTTAATCGGGAATGCAGGCGGACAACAGGTCTACCCCTTAAGCCGGAATGCCGGCGGACACCAGGTCTACCCCTTAAGCGGGAATGCAGGCGGACAACAGGTCTACCCCTTAAGCGGGAATGCAGGCGGACAACAGGTCTACCCCTTAAGCGGGAATGCAGGCGGACACCAGGTCTACCCCTTAATCGGGAATGCAGGCGGACAACAGGTCTACCCCTTAAGCGGGAATGCCGGCGGACAACAGGTCTACCCCTTAAGCGGGAATGCAGGCGGACAACAGGTCTACCCCTTAATCGGGGAATGCAGGCGGACAACAGGTCTACCCCTTAAGCGGGAATGCAGGCGGACACCAGGTCTACCCCTTAATCGGGGAATGCAGGCGGACAACAGGTCTACCCCTTAATCGGGAATGCCGGCGGACACCAGGTCTACCCCTTAATCGGGAATGCAGGCGGACAACAGGTCTACCCCTTAAGCGGGAATGCAGGCGGACAACAGGTCTACCCCTTAATCGGGAATGCAGGCGGACAACAGGTCTACCCCTTCAGCGGGAATGCAGGCGGACAACAGGTCTACCCCTTAAGCGGGAATGCAGGCGGACACCAGGTCTACCCCTTAAGCGGAATGCAGGCGGACACACAGGTCTACCCCCTTAATCGGGAATGCAGGCGGACAACAGGTCTACCCCTTAAGCGGGAATGCCGGCGGACACACAGGTCTACCCCTTAAGCGGGAATGCAGGCGGACAACAGGTCTACCCCTTAATCGGGAATGCCGGCGGACAACAGGTCTACCCCTTCAGCTGGAATGCCGGCGGACACCAGGTCTACCCCTTAAGCGGGAATGCCGGCGGACACCAGGTCTACCCCTTAATCGGGAATGCAGGCGGACAACAGGTCTACCCCTTAAGCGGGAATGCAGGCGGACAACAGGTCTACCCCTTAAGCGGGAATGCAGGCGGACACCAGGTCTACCCCTTAATCGGGAATGCAGGCGGACACCAGGTCTACCCCTTAAGCTGGAATGCCGGCGGACACCAGGTCTACCCCTTTAAGCGGGAATGCCGGCGGACACCAGGTCTACCCCTTAATCGGGAATGCAGGCGGACAACAGGTCTACCCCTTAAGCGGGAATGCCGGCGGACAACAGGTCTACACTCCTTAAGCGGGAATGCCGGCGGACACCAGGTCTACCCCTTCAGCGGAATGCAGGCGGACAACAGGTCTACCCCTTAATCGGGAATGCAGGCGGACAACAGGTCTACCCCTTAATCGGGAATGCCGGCGGACAACAGGTCTACCCCTTAAGCGGGAATGCCGGCGGACACACAGGTCTACCCCTTAAGCGGGAATGCCGGCGGACACCAGGTCTACCCCTTAATCGGGAATGCAGGCGGACACCAGGTCTACCCCTTAGTCGGGAATGCCGGCGGACAACAGGTCTACCCCTTAGTCGGGAATGCCGGCGGACAACAGGTCTACCCCTTAAGCGGGAATGCCGGCGGACACCAGGTCTACCCCTTAAGCGGGAATGCCGGCGGACAACAGGTCTACCCCTTAGCCGGAATGCAGGCGGACAACAGGTCTACCCCTTAATCGGGAATGCAGGCGGACAACAGGTCTACCCCTTAAGCGGGAATGCCGGCGGACACCAGGTCTACCCCTTAAGCGGGAATGCAGGCGGACAACAGGTCTACCCCTTAAGCGGGAATGCAGGCGGACAACAGGTCTACCCCTTAAGCGGGGAATGCCGGCGGACACCAGGTCTACCCCTTAAGCGGGAATGCAGGCGGACAACAGGTCTACCCCTTAAGCGGGAATGCAGGCGGACAACAGGTCTACCCCTTAAGCGGGAATGCAGGCGGACAACAGGTCTACCCCTTAATCGGGGAATGCAGGCGGACAACAGGTCTACCCCTTAAGCGGAATGCAGGCGGACAACAGGTCTACCCCTTAAGCGGGAATGCCGGCGGACACCAGGTCTACCCCCTAAGCGGGAATGCAGGCGGACAACCAGGTCTACCCCTTAATCGGGAATGCCGGCGGACACCAGGTCTACCCCTTAAGCGGGAATGCAGGCGGACAACAGGTCTACCCCTTAATCGGGAATGCCAGGCGGACACCAGGTCTACCCCTTAAGCGGGAATGCATGCGGACACCAGGTCTACCCCTTAAGCGGGAATGCAGGCGGACAACAGGTCTACCCCTTAAGCGGGAATGCCAGGCGGACACCAGGTCTACCCCTTAAGCGGGAATGCCGGCGGACAACAGGTCTACCCCTTAATCGGAATGCAGGCGGACAACAGGTCTACCCTTCAGCGGGAATGCCGGCGGACAACAGGTCTACCCCTTCATCGGGAATGCAGGCGGACAACAGGTCTACCCCTTAATCGGGGAATGCAGGCGGACAACAGGTCTACCCCTTAAGCGGGAATGCCGGCGGACACCAGGTCTACCCCTTAAGCGGGAATGCCGGCGGACACCAGGTCTACCCCTTAAGCGGGAATGCCGGCGGACACCAGGTCTACCCCTTAATCGGGGAATGCAGGCGGACACCAGGTCTACCCCTTAAGCGGAATGCCGGCGGACACCAGGTCTACCCTTAAGCGGGAATGCAGGCGGACACCAGGTCTACCCCTTAAGCGGGAATGCCGGCGGACACCAGGTCTACCCCTTAATCGGGAATGCAGGCGGACAACAGGTCTACCCCTTAAGCGGGAATGCAGGCGGACAACAGGTCTACCCCTTAATCGGGAATGCCGGCGGACAACAGGTCTACCCCTTAATCGGGAATGCAGGCGGACAACAGGTCTACCCCTTAAGCGGGGAATGCCGGCGGACACCAGGTCTACCCCTTAAGCGGGAATGCAGGCGGACACCAGGTCTACCCCTTAAGCGGGAATGCCGGCGGACAACCAGGTCTACCCCTTAAGCGGGAATGCAGGCGGACAACAGGTCTACCCCTTAAGCGGGAATGCCGGCGGACACCAGGTCTACCCCTTAATCGGGAATGCAGGCGGACAACAGGTCTACCCCTTAAGCGGGGAATGCAGGCGGACAACAGGTCTACCCCTTAAGCGGGAATGCAGGCGGACACCAGGTCTACCCCTTAATCGGGAATGCAGGCGGACAACAGGTCTACCCCTTAAGCGGGAATGCCGGCGGACACCAGGTCTACCCCTTAATCGGGAATGCAGGCGGACACCAGGTCTACCCCTTAATCGGGGAATGCAGGCGGACAACAGGTCTACCCCCTTAATCGGGAATGCCGGCGGACAACAGGTCTACCCCTTAAGCGGGAATGCAGGCGGACAACAGGTCTACCCCTTCATCGGGAATGCAGGCGGACAACAGGTCTACCCCCTTAAGCGGGAATGCCGGCGGACACCAGGTCTACCCCTTAAGCGGGAATGCAGGCGGACAACAGGTCTACCCCTTAATCGGGAATGCCGGCGGACAACAGGTCTACCCCTTAATCGGGAATGCCGGCGGACAACAGGTCTACCCCTTAAGCGGGAATGCAGGCGGACAACCAGGCTCTACCCCTTAAGCGGGAATGCCGGCGGACACCAGGTCTACCCCCTTAATCGGGAATGCAGGCGGACAACAGGTCTACCCCTTAATCGGGGAATGCAGGCGGACAACAGGTCTACCCCTTAATCGGGGAATGCAGGCGGACAACAGGTCTACCCCTTAATCGGGAATGCAGGCGGACAACAGGTCTACCCCTTAAGCGGGAATGCCGGCGGACAACAGGTCTACCCCTTACCGGGAATGCAGGCGGACAACAGGTCTACCCCTTAATCGGGAATGCCGGCGGACAACAGGTCTACCCCTTAATCGGGAATGCAGGCGGACAACAGGTCTACCCTTTAGCGGGAATGCAGGCGGACACCAGGTCTACCCCTTAAGCGGGAATGCATGTGACACCAGGTCTACCCCTTAATCGGGAATGCAGGCGGACAACAGGTCTACCCCTTAAGCGGGGAATGCCGGCGGACAACAGGTCTACCCCTTAAGCGGTAATGCATGCGGACACCAGGTCTACCCCTTAATCGGGAATGCAGGCGGACAACAGGTCTACCCCTTAATCGGGAATGCCAGGCGGACACCAGGTCTACCCCTTAAGCGGGAATGCCATGCGGACACCAGGTCTACCCCTTAATCGGGAATGCAGGCGGACAACAGGTCTACCCCTTAATCGGGAATGCCGGCGGACAACAGGTCTACCCCTTAATCGGGAATGCAGGCGGACACCAGGTCTACCCCTTAATCGGGAATGCAGGCGGACACCAGGTCTACCCCTTAAGCGGGAATGCGGGCGGACAACAGGTCTACCCCTTAAGCGGGAATGCAGGCGGACACCAGGTCTACCCCTTAAGCGGGAATGCAGGCGGACAACAGGTCTACCCCTTAAGCGGGAATGCAGGCGGACACCAGGTCTACCCTTAATCGGGAATGCAGGCGGACAACAGGTCTACCCCTTAAGCGGGAATGCCGGCGGACAACAGGTCTACCCCTTAATCGGGAATGCAGGCGGACAACAGGTCTACCCCTTAAGCGGGAATGCCGGCGGACAACAGGTCTACCCCTTAATCGGGAATGCAGGCGGACACCAGGTCTACCCCTTAATCGGGAATGCAGGCGGACAACAGGTCTACCCCTTAAGCGGGAATGCAGGCGGACACCAGGTCTACCCCTTAAGCGGGAATGCATGCGGACACCAGGTCTACCCCTTAATCGGGAATGCAGGCGGACAACAGGTCTACCCCTTGCTGGGAATGCCGGCGGACAACAGGTCTACCCCTTAATCGGGAATGCAGGCGGACAACAGGTCTACCCCTTAAGCGGGAATGCAGGCGGACAACAGGTCTACCCCTTACTCGGGAATGCCAGGCGGACACCAGGTCTACCCCTTAATCGGGAATGCAGGCGGACAACAGGTCTACCCCTTAATCGGGAATGCAGGCGGACACCAGGTCTACCCCTTAAGCGGGAATGCCGGCGGACAACAGGTCTACCCCTTAATCGGGAATGCAGGCGGACAACAGGTCTACCCCTTAAGCGGGAATGCCGGCGGACACCAGGTCTACCCCTTAAGCGGGAATGCAGGCGGACAACAGGTCTACCCCTTAAGCGGGAATGCCAGGCGGACACCAGGTCTACCCCTTAATCGGGAATGCAGGCGGACAACAGGTCTACCCCTTAAGCGGGAATGCCGGCGGACAACAGGTCTACCCCTTAAGCGGGAATGCCGGCGGACACCAGGTCTACCCTTAAGCGGGAATGCAGGCGGACAACAGGTCTACCCCTTAATCGGGAATGCAGGCGGACAACAGGTCTACCCCTAATCGGGAATGCAGGCGGACAACAGGTCTACCCCTTAAGCGGGAATGCCGGCGGACACCAGGTCTACCCCTTAATCGGGAATGCAGGCGGACAACAGGTCTACCCCTTAAGCGGGAATGCAGGCGACACCAGGTCTACCCCTTTAATCGGGAATGCAGGCGGACAACAGGTCTACCCCTTAATCGGGAATGCGGGCGGACAACAGGTCTACCCCTTAAGCGGGAATGCCGGCGGACAACAGGTCTACCCCTTAAGCGGGAATGCAGGCGGACAACAGGTCTACCCCTTACTCGGGAATGCCGGCGGACAACAGGTCTACCCCTTAAGCGGGAATGCCGGCGGACACCAGGTCTACCCCTTAATCGGGAATGCAGGCGGACAACAGGTCTACCCCTTAAGCGGGAATGCAGGCGGACAACAGGTCTACCCCTTGCGGGAATGCTGGCGGACACCAGGTCTACCCCTTAATCGGAATGCCGGCGGACACCAGGTCTACCCCTTAAGCGGGAATGCAGGCGGACACCAGGTCTACCCCTTAAGCGGGAATGCATGCGGACACCAGGTCTACCCTTAATCGCGGAATGCAGGCGGACAACAGGTCTACCCCTTAATCGGGAATGCAGGCGGACACCAGGTCTACCCCTTAATCGGGAATGCAGTGCGGACAACAGGTCTACCCCTTAAGCGGGAATGCCGTGCGGACAACAGGTCTACTCCTTAAGCGGTAATGCATGCAGACACCAGGTCTACCCCTTAATCGGGAATGCAGGTGGACAACAGGTCTACCTCTTAATCGGGAATGCCAGGCGGACACCAGGTCTACCCTTAGCGGAATGGCAGGCGGACACCAGGTCTACCCCTTAATCGGGAATGCAGTGCGGACAACAGGTCTACCCCTTCTCGGGAATGCCGGCGGACAACAGGTCTACCCCTTAATCGGGAATGCAGGCGGACAACAGGTCTACCCCTTGACGGGAATGCAGGCGGACAACAGGTCTACCCTTTCGCGGAATGCCGGCGGACACCAGGTCTACCCCTTAATCGGGAATGCAGGCGGACAACAGGTCTACCCCTTAATCGGGAATGCAGGCGGACAACAGGTCTACCCCTTAAGCGGGAATGCCGGCGGACAACAGGTCTACCCCTTAAGCGGGAATGCCGGCGGACACCAGGTCTACCCCTTAAGCGGGAATGCCGGCGGACACCAGGTCTACCCTTAGCGGGAATGCAGGCGGACAACAGGTCTACCCCTAAGCGGGAATGCCGGCGGACAACAGGTCTACCCTTAATCGGGAATGCAGGCGGACAACAGGTCTACCCCTTAGTCGGGAATGCCGGCGGACACCAGGTCTACCCTTAAGCGGAATGCAGGCGGACAACAGGTCTACCCCTTAAGCCGGAATGCAGGCGGACACCAGGTCTACCCCTTAATCGGGGAATGCAGGCGGACAACAGGTCTACCCTTAATCGGGAATGCGGGCGGACAACAGGTCTACCCTCTTAAGCGGGGAATGCCGGCGGACACCAGGTCTACCCCTTTAATCGGGAATGCAGGGCGGACAACAGGTCTCACCCCTTAAGCGGGAATGCAGGCGGACAACAGGTCTACCCCCTAATCGGGAATGCCAGGCGGACACCAGGTCTACCCCTTAATCGGGAATGCAGGCGGACAACAGGTCTACCCCTTAAGCTGGAATGCCGGCGGACACCAGGTCTACCCTTAATCGGGAATGCAGGCGGACAACAGGTCTACCCCTTTAGTCGGGAATGCCGGCGGACAACAGGTCTACCCCTTAATCGGGAATGCCGGCGGACAACAGGTCTACCCCTTAAGCGGGAATGCAGGCGGACAACAGGTCTACCCCCTTAAGCGGGAATGCAGGCGGACAACAGGTCTACTCCCTTAAGCGGGAATGCCGGCGGACACCAGGTCTACCCCTTAATCGGGGAATGCAGGCGGACAACAGGTCTACCCCTTAATCGGGAATGCAGGCGGACACCAGGTCTACCCCTTTCTCGGGAATGCAGGCGGACACCAGGTCTACCCCTTAATCGGGAATGCAGGCGGACAACAGGTCTACCCCTTCATCGGGGAATGCCGGCGGACAACAGGTCTACCCCTTAATCGGGAATGCCGGCGGACAACAGGTCTCACCCCTTCAGCTGGAATGCCGGCGGATCACCAGGTCTACCCCTTAATCGGGAATGCAGGCGGACACCAGGTCTACCCCCTTAATCGGGAATGCAGTGCGGACAACAGGTCTACCCCTTAATCGGGAATGCCGGGCGGACAACAGGTCTACCCTCTAAGCGGGAATGCAGGCGGACAACAGGTCTACCCCTTAATCGGGAAATGCCGGCGGACAACAGGTCTACCCCTTAAGCGGGAATGCAGGCGGACAACAGGTCTCACCCTTTAATCGGGAATGCCGGCGGACAACAGGTCTACCCCTTAAGCGGAATGCCGGCGGACACCAGGTCTACCCTCTTAAGCGGGAATGCAGGCGGACAACAGGTCTACCCCTTAAGCGGGAATGCAGGCGGACACCAGGTCTACCCTTAATCGGGAATGCAGGCGGACACCATGGTCTACCCCTTAATCGGGAATGCAGGCGGACAACAGGTCTACCCCTTAAGCGGGAATGCCGGCGGACAACAGGTCTACCCTTAGCCGGAATGCAGGCGGACAACAGGTCTACCCCTTAATCGGGAATGCAGGCGGACACCAGGTCTACTCCCTAATCGGGAATGCAGGCGGACACACAGGTCTACCCCTTAAGCGGGAATGTCGGCGACAACAGGTCTCACCCTTAATCGGGAATGCAGGCGGACAACAGGTCTACCCCTTAATCGGGAATGCCGGCGGACAACAGGTCTACCCCCTTAATCGGGAATGCATGCGGACAACAGGTCTACCCCTTAAGCGGAATGCAGGCGGATCACACAGGTCTACCCCTTAATCGGGAATGCAGGCGGACAACAGGTCTACCCCTTAAGCGGGAATGCGGGCGACAACAGGTCTACCCCTTAATCAGGAATGCAGGCGACAACAGGTCTACCCCCTAATCGGGAATGCCGGCGGACAACAGGTCTACCCCTTAATCGGAATGCAGGCGGACACCAGGTCTACCCCTTAATCGGGAATGCAGGCGGACAACAGGCTCTACTCCCTTAATCGGGAATGCAGGCGGACAACAGGTCCACCCCCTAATCGGGAATGCAGGCGGACAACAGGTCTACCCCTTAAGCGGGAATGCCGGCGGACAACAGGTCTACCCCTTGCGGGAATGCAGGCGGACACCAGGTCTACCCCTTAAGCGGGAATGCCGGCGGACAACAGGCTCTACCCCTTAATCGGGAATGCAGGCGGACAACAGGTCTACCCCTTTAGCGGGAATGCAGGCGGACACCAGGTCTACCCCTTAATCGGGAATGCAGGCGGACACCAGGTCTACCCCTTAATCGGGAATGCAGGCGGACAACAGGTCTACCCCTTAGCCGGAATGCCGGCGATCAACAGGTCGTACCCTCTTAGTCGGAATGCCGGCGGACACCAGGTCTACCCTTAAGCGGGAATGCCGGCGGACAACAGGTCTACCCCTTAATCGGGAATGCCGGCGGACAACAGGTCTACCCCTTAAGTCGGGAATGCCGGGCGGACAACAGGCTCACTCCCCTTAACCGGGAATGCATGCGGACACCAGGTCTACCCCTTAAGCGGGAATGCAGGCGGACACACAGGTCTACCCCTTAACTCGTGGGAATGCAGGCGGACAACAGGTCTACCCCTTAAGCGGGAATGCCGGCGGACAACAGGTCTACCCCTTAATCGGGAATGCAGGCGGACACCAGGTCTAACCCCTTAAGCGGGAATGCCGGCGGACACCAGGTCTACCCCTTAATCGGGAATGCAGGCGGACAACAGGTCTACCCCTTAATCGGGAATGGCAGGCGGACAACAGGTCTACCCCTTAATCGGGAATGCAGGCGGACAACAGGTCTACCCCTTCAGCGGGAATGCCGGCGGACAACAGGTCTACCCCCTTAAGCGGGAATGCAGGTGGACAACAGGTCTACCCCTTAATCGGGAAATGCAGGCGACAACAGGTCTACCCCTTTAAGCGGGAATGCAGGCGGACACCAGGTCTACTCCTTAAGCGGGAATGCAGGCGACACCAGGTCTACCCCTTAATCGGGAATGCCGGCGGACACCAGGTCCACCCCTTAATCGGGAATGCATGGCGGACACCAGGTCTACCCCTTAAGCGGGAATGCCGGCGGACAACAGGTCTACCCCCTAATCGGGAATGCCGGCGACAACAGGTCTACCCCTTAAGCGGGAATGCCGGACGGACACCAGGTCTACACCCCTTAAGCGGGAATGCCGGCGGACAACAGGTCTACCCCCTTAAGCGGGAATGCCGGCGGACACCAGGTCTACCCCTTAATCGGGAATGGCAGGACAACAGGTCTACCTCCCTAATCGGGAATGCAGGCGGACAACAGGTCTACCCTTAAGCGGGAATGCCGGCGGACACCAGGTCTACCCCTTAATCGGGAATGCAGGCGGACACCAGGTCTACCCCTTAAGCGGGAATGCAGGCGGACACTCAGGTCTACCCCTTAACGGGGAATGCAGGCGTGACAACAGGTCTCACCCTTGCTGGAATGCCGGGCGGACAACAGGTCTACCCCTTAATCGGAATGCAGGCGGACAACAGGTCTACCCCTTTGCTGGGAATGCCGGGCGATCAATCAGGTCTACCCTTAAGCGGAATGCAGGCGGACAACAGGTCTACCCTTCATCGGGAATGCCGGCGGACAACAGGCTCTACCCCTTTAATCGGGAATGCAGGCGGACACCAGGTCTACCCCTTAATCGGGAATGCATGGCGGACACCAGGTCTCACTCCTTCAATCGGAATGCCGGCGGACAACAGGTCTACCCCTTAGTCGGAATGCAGGCGGACAACAGGTCTACCCCTTAAGCGGGAATGCAGGCGGACAACAGGTCTACCCCTAATCGGGAATGCAGGCGGACAACAGGTCTACCCCCTTAAGCGGGAATGCCGGCGGACACCAGGTCTACCTCCTTAATCGGGAATGCAGGCGGACAACAGGTCTACCCCTTATCGGAATGCCGGCGGACTACTCAGGTCTACCTCTTAAGCGGGAATGCTGGCGGACACCAGGTCTACCCCTTAATCGGGAATGCCAGGCGGACACCAGGTCTACTCCCTTAATCGGGAATGCAGGCGGACAACAGGTCCACCCCTTAAGCGGGAATGCCGGCGGACAACAGGTCTAACTCCTTCAGCGGAATGCCGGCGGACACCAGGTCTCACCCCTTAAGCGGGAATGCAGGCGGACACCAGGTCTACCCCTTAATCGGGAATGCAGGCGGACAACAGGTCTACCCCTTAGCGGGAATGCCGGCGGACAACAGGTCTACCCTTAATGCGGGAATGCAGGCGGACAACAGGTCTACCCTTGCTCGAGAATGCCGGCGGACACCAGGTCTACCCCTTAAGCGGGAATGCAGGCGGATCAACAGGTCTACCCCTTAAGCGGGAATGCAGGCGGACACCAGGTCTACCCCTTAAGCGGGAATGCCGGCGGACACCAGGTCTACCCCTTCAGCGGGAATGCAGGCGGACACCAGGTCTACCCCTTAATCGGGAATGCAGGCGACAACAGGTCTACCCCTTAAGCGGGAATGCCGGCGGACACCAGGTCTACCCCTTAATCGGGAATGCAGGCGGACAACAGGTCTACCCTTAAGCGGGAATGCCGCGGACACCAGGTCTACCCCTTAAGGGAATGCAGGCGGACACCAGGTCTACCCTTAATCGGGAATGCAGGCGGACACCAGGTCTACCCCTTTAATCGGGGAATGCAGGCGGATAACAGGTCTACCCTTTAGCGGAATGTCGCTGTGCGGACACCAGGTCTACCCCTTCAGCCGGAATGCCAGGGCGGACAACAGGTCTACCCCCTTAATCGGGAATGCAGGCGGACAACAGGCCCACCCCTGAAGCGGAATGCCGGCGGACACCAGGTCTACCCCCTTAGCCGGAATGCAGGCGGACACCAGGTCTACCCCTTAAGCGGGAATGCCGGCGGACAACAGGTCTACCCCTTAATCGGGAATGCAGGCGGACAACAGGCCTACTCCTTAACTCGGGAATGCGAGCGGACAACAGGTCTACCCCTTAAGCGGGAATGCCGGCGGACACCAGGTCTACCCCTTAAGCTGGAATGCAGGCGGACACCAGGTCTACCCCTTAATCGGGGAATGCAGGCGGACAACAGGTCTACGCCCTAGTCGGGGAATGCATGGCGGACAACAGGGTCTACCCCTTAATCGGGAATGCCGGCGGACAACAGGTCTCACCCCTTTAGCCGGGAATGCCAGGCGGACAACAGGTCTACCCCTTAAGCGGGAATGCATGCGACACTAGGTCTACCCCTTTAATCGGGAATGCTGGCGGACACCAGGTCTACCCCTTAAGCGGGAATGCCGGCGGACACCAGGTCTACCCCTTAATCGGGAATGGCAAGCGGACAACAGGTCTACCCCTTTAATCGGGAATGCAGGCGGACACCAGGTCTACCCTTTAAGCGGGAATGCCGGCGGACACCAGGTCTACCCCTTAAGCGGGAATGCAGGCGGACACCAGGTCTACCCCTGACCGGAATGCCGGCGGACACCAGGTCTCACCCCTAATCGGGAATGCAGGCGGACAACAGGTCTACCCTCTAAGCGGAATGCTGGCGGACAACAGGTCTACCCCTTAATCGGGAATGCAGGCGGACAACAGGTCTACCCCTTAAGCGGGAATGCCGGCGGACACCAGGTCTACCCCCAAGGGAATGCAGGCGGACATCAGGTCTACCCTTAAGCGGAATGCAGGCGGACACAGGTCTACCCTTAATCGGGAATGCAGGCGGACAACAGGTCTACCCCTTGTCTGGAATGCAGGCGGACAACAGGTCTACCCCTTAAGCGTGGAATGCCGGCGGACACCAGGTCTACCCCTTAATCAGGGAATGCAGGCGGACACCAGGTCCACCCCAATGCGGGAATGCAGGCGGACAACAGGTCTACCTTTAAGCGGGAATGCCG
This sequence comes from Luscinia luscinia, assembly GCA_034336685.1. Taxonomy (NCBI): domain Eukaryota; kingdom Metazoa; phylum Chordata; class Aves; order Passeriformes; family Muscicapidae; genus Luscinia; species Luscinia luscinia. The sequence continues at coordinate 25,876 of JAKWBO010000571.1, forward strand.
GCGGACAACAGGTCTAACCCCTTAATCGGAACTGCAGGCGGACACCAGGTCTACTCCCTTAATCGGAATGCACGGCGGACAACAGGTCTACTCCCTTAATCGGGAATGCAGGCGGACACCAGGTCTACCCCTTGCCTGGGAATGCCGGCGGACAACAGGTCCACCCTTAAGCGGAATGCCGCGGACACCAGGTCTACCCCTTAATCGGAATGCAGGCGGACAACAGGTCTACCCCTTAATCGGGAATGCAGCAGCGGACAACAGGTCTACCCCTAATCGGGAATGCAGGCGGACACCAGGTCTACCTCTTAACCGGGAATGCCGGCGGACAACAGGTCTACCCTCTAAGCGGGAATGCCAGGCGGACACCCAGGTCTACCCCTTAATCGGGAATGCAGGCGGACACCAGGTCTAATTTCAAGCCGGAATGCTGGCGGACACACAGGTCATACTCCTTAATCAGCAGGAATGCAGGCGGACACCAGGTCTACCCCTTAAGCGGGAATGCCGGCGGACACCAGGTCTACCCCTATGCCGGGAATGCCGGCGGACACCAGGTCTACCCCTTTAAGCGGAATGCAGTGCGGACACCAGGTCTACCCCCAATCGGGAATGCAGGCGGACACCAGGTCTACCCTTTAATCGGGAATGCCGGCGGACACCAGGTCTACCCCTTAATCGGGAATGCCGGCGGACAACAGGTCTACCCCTTAATCGGGAATGCAGGCGGACTACCAGGTCTGGCCCCTTAAGCGGGAATGCCGGCGACAACAGGTCTACCCCTTTGTCGGGAATGCGGGCGGACAACAGGTCTACCCCTTAAGCGGGAATGCCGGCGGACACACAGGTCCACCCCTAATCGGGAATGCAGGCGGACAACAGGTCTACCCCTTAAGCGGGAAATGCCGGCGGACAACAGGTCTACCCCTTAAGCGGGAATGCAGGCGGACACCAGGTCTACCCCCTTAATCGGGAATGCCGGCGGACACCAGGTCTACCCCTAATCGGGAAATGCGGGCGGACAACAGGTCTACCCCTTAAGCGGAATGCCGGCGGACACTGGGTCTACTCCCTGCCGGAAGCTGGCGGACAACAGGTCTACCCCATTAGCGGGAATGCAGGCGGACACCAGGTCTACCCCTTAATCGGGAATGGTGGCGGACAACAGTCTACCCCTTAAGCGGGAATGCCGGCGGACAACAGGTCTACCCCTTAATCGGAATGCAGGCGGACAACAGGTACTACCCCTTAAGCGGGAATGCCGGCGGACAACAGGTCTACCCCTTAAGCGAATGCAGGCGGACACCAGGTCTACCCCTTAATCGGGAATGCCGGCGGACAACAGGTCTACCCCTTAATCGGAATGCCGGCGGACACCAGGTCTACCCCCTATGCGGGAATGCCGTGCGGACACCAGGTCTACCCCTTAAGCGGGAATGCAGGCGGACACAGGTCTACACCTTAATCGGGAATGCAGGCGGACAACAGGTCTACCCCTTTAATCGGGAATGCTGGCGGACAACAGGTCTACCCTTAAGCGGGAATGCAGGCGGACACCAGGTCTACCCCTTAATCGGGAATGCCGGCGGACACACAGGTCTACCCCTTAATCGGGAATGCAGGCGGACAACAGGTCTACTCCCTAATCGGGAATGCCGGCGGACAACAGGTCTACCCTTTAGCTGGAATGCCGGGACACCAGGTCTACCCCTTAATGGGAATGCAGGCGGACAACAGGTCTACCCCTTAAGCGGGAATGCCGGCGGACAACAGGTCTACCCCTTAATCGGGAATGCAGGCGGACAACAGGTCTACCCCTTAATCGGGAATGCCGGCGGACAACAGGTCTCACCCCTTAATCGGGAATGCAGGCGGACAACAGGTCTACCCCTTAAGCGGGAATGCCGGCGGACACCAGGTCTACCCCTTAAGCCGGGAATGCAGGCGGACACCAGGTCTACCCCTTAAGCGGGAATGCAGGCGGACACCAGGTCTACCTCTTTAATCGGGAATGGCAGGCGGACAACAGGTCTACACCCTAAGCGGGAAATGCCGGCGGACACCAGGTCTACCCCTTAATCGGGAATGCAGGCGGACAACAGGTCTACCCCCTTAATCGGGAATGCCGGCGGACACCAGGTCTACCCCTTAAGCCGGAATGCAGGCGGACAACAGGTCTACCCCTTAATCGGGAATGCAGGCGGACAACAGGTCTACCCCTTTAGCGGGAAATGCCGGCGGACACCAGGTCTACCCCTTAAGCGGGAATGCATGGCGGATCACCCAGGTCTACCCCTTAATCGGGAATGCAGGCGGACACCAGGTCTACCCTTACCTCGGGAATGCAGGCGACAACAGGTCTACCCCTTTAATCGGGAATGCAGGCGGACACCAGGTCTACCCCTTAACGGGGGAATGCAGGCGGACACACAGGTCTACCCCTAATCGGGAATGCACGGCGATCAACAGGTCTACCCCTTCAGCGGGAATGCCGGCGGACACCAGGTCTACCCCTTAATCGGGAATGCAGGCGGACAACAGGTCTACCCCTTAAGCGGGAATGCTGGCGGACAACCAGGTCTACCCCTTAATCGGGAATGCAGGCGGACAACAGGTCTACCCCTTAAGTCGGGAATGCCGGCGGACACCAGGTCTACCCCTTAATCGGAATGCAGGCGACAACAGGTCTACCCCTTAAGTCGGGAATGCAGGCGGACAACAGGTCTACCCCTTAAGCGGGAATGCAGGCGACAACCAGGTCTACCCCCTTAGCGGGAATGCCGGCGGATCAACAGGTCTACCCCTTAGCTGGACGCCGGCGGACACCAGGTCTACCCCCATAATCGGGAATGCAGGCGGACACCAGGTCTACCCCTTGCTCGGGAATGCCGGCGACAACAGGTCTACTCCTTAAGCGGGAATGCAGGCGACAACAGGTCTACCCCTTGAGGGAACAGCCGGCGGACACCAGGTCTACCCCTTAATCGGGAATGCAGGCGGACAACAGGTCTACCCCTTAATCGGGAATGCAGGCTGATAACAGGTCTACCCCTTAAGGGAAGCCGGCGGACACCAGGTCTACCCCTTAAGCGGGAATGCAGGCGACACCAGGTCTCACCCTTAATCGGGAATGCCGGCGGACAACAGGTCTCACCCTTAATGCGGGAATGCAGGCGGACACCAGGTCTACCCCTAAGCGGGAACGGCAGGCGGACACCAGGTCTGCACCCTTAAGCCGGAATGCAGGCGACACCAGGTCTACCCCTTAATCGGGAATGCCGGCGGACACAGGTCTACCCCCTTAACCGGGAATGCAAGGACACCGGTCTACCCCTGCGGGAATGCAGCGGACACCAGGTCTACCCCTTAATCGGGAATGCAGGCGGACAACAGGTCTACCCCTTAAGCGGGAATGCCGTGACACCAGGTCTACCCTTAACCGGAATGCAGGCGGACACAGGTTCTATCGCTTGCTCGGGAATGCAGGCGGACAACAGGTCTACCCCTTAATCGGGAATGCAGGCGGACAACAGGTCTACCCCTTTCTCGGGAATGCCGGGCGGACAACAGGTCTACCCCTTAAGCGGGAATGCAGGCGGACAACAGGTCTACCCCTTAATCGGGAATGCAGGCGGACAACAGGTCTACCTCTTGCAGCGGGAATGGCCGGGCGGACACCAGGTCTACCCCTTAAGCTGGGAATGCAGGCGGACAACAGGTCTACCGCTTAAGCGGGAACTGGCGGACACCAGGTCTACCCCCTTAAGCGGGGAATGCAGGCGGACACCAGGTCTACCCCTTAAGCGGGAATGCCGGCGACACCAGGTCTCACCCCTTAATCGGGAATGCCGGCGGACACAGGTCTACCCTTGCCGGGAATGCCGGCGGACACCAGGTCTACCCCTTAAGCGGGAATGCAGGCGGACAACAGGTCTACCCCTTAATCGGGAATGCAGGCGGACAACAGGTCTACCCCTTGGCCCGAAGGGAATGCCGGCGGACACCAGGTCTACCCCTTAATCGGAATGCAGGCGACTAACAGGTCTACCCCTTAAGCGGAATGCCGAGGCGACACCAGGCTCCAGCCCCTTGCTCGGGAATGCAGGCGGACACCAGGTCTCACTCCCTTAGCGGGAATGCCGGCGGACACCAGGTCTAAATCCCCAATCCGGGAATGTCAGGCGGACAACAGGTCTACCCCTTAAGCCGGGAATGCCGGGCGGACACTCAGGTCTACCCCTTAAGCGGGAATGCAGGCGGACACCAGGTCTACCCCTTGATCTGGAATGCAGGCGGACACCAGGTCTACTCTTGCTCGGAGTGCTGGCGGACAACAGGTCTGGCAATTCATCGGGAATGCAGGCGGACACCAGGTCTACCCCTTAATCGGGAATGCAGGCGACAACAGGTCTACCCCCTAATCGGGAATACGGGCGGACAACAGGTCTACCCTTAAGCGGGAATGCCGGCGGACAACAGGTCTACCCCTTAATCGGTAATGCAGGCGGACAACAGGTTCACCTCTTGCTGGAATGCCGGCGGACACCAGGTCTACCCCTTAAGCGGGAATGCCGGCGGACACCAGGTCTACCCCTTAACGGGAATGCAGGCGGACAACAGGTCTACCCCTTAAGGGAATGCCGGCGGACAACAGGTCTACCCCTTAATCGGGAATGCCGGCGGACACCAGGTCTACCCCTTAAGCGGGAATGCAGGCGGACAACAGGTCTACCCCTTAATCGGGAATGCCGGCGGACAACAGGTCTACCCCTAAGCGGAATGCCGGCGGACACCAGGTCTACCCCTTAATCGGAATGCAGGCGGACACCAGGTCTACCCCTTAATCGGGAATGCAGGCGGACAACAGGTCTACCCCTTAATCAAGAATGCAGGCGGACAACAGGTCTACCCCTTAAGCGGGAATGCAGGCGGACAACAGGTCTACCCCTTCAGCGGGAATGCCGGCGGACACCAGGTCTACCCCCTACTCCGGAATGCAGGCGGACACCAGGTCTACCCCTTAATCGGAATGCAGGCGGACAACAGGTCTTACCCCTTAATCGGGAATGCGCCGGCGGACAACAGGTCTTACCCCTTAATCGGGAATGCCGGCGGACAACAGGTCTACCCCTTAATCAAGAATGCAGGCGGACAACAGGTCTACCCCTTAAGCGGGAATGCCGGCGGACAACAGGTCTACCCCTTAAGCCGGGAATGCCGGCGGACACCAGGTCTACCCCTCATCGGGAATGCCGGCGGACACCAGGTCTACCCCTTAATCGGGAATGCATGACAACAGGTCTACCCTCGCGGGAATGCAGGCGGACAACAGGTCTACCCCCTTAGCGGGAATGCCGGCGGACAACAGGTCTACCCCTTAATCGGGAATGCAGGCGACACCAGGTCTACCCCCTTAATCGGGAATGCAGGCGGACAACAGGTCTACCCCCTAAGCGGGAATGCCGGGCGGACAACAGGTCTACCCCTTAAGCGGGAATGCCGGCGGACAACAGGTCTACCCCTTAATCGGGAATGCAGGCGGACAACAGGGTCTACCCCTTAAGCGGGAATGCCGGCGGACACCAGGTCTACCCCTTAAGCGGGAATGCCGGCGGACAACAGGTCTACCCCTTGGCGGGAATGCCGGCGGACACCAGGTCTACCCCTTAAGCGGGAAGGCAGGCGGACAACAGGTCTACCCCTTAAGCGGGAATGCAGGCGGACAACAGGTCCACCCCTTAGCTGGAATGCCGGCGGACACCCAGGTCTACCCTTTAATCGGGAATGCAGGCGGACAACAGGTTCTACCCCTTAATCGGGAATGCCGCGGACACCAGGTCTACCCCTTAAGCGGAATGCCGGTGGACACCAGGTCTACCCCTTAATCAGGAATGCCGGCGGACAACAGGTCTACCCCTTAATCGGGAATGCCGGCGGACAACAGGTCTTACCCCCTTGCTGGAATGCAGGCGGACACCAGGTCTACCCCCTAAGTCGGGAATGCAGGCGGACAACAGGTCTACCTCTAATCGGGAATGCCGGCGGACACCAGGTCTACCCCTTAAGCCGGGAATGCAGGCGGACAACAGGTCTACCCCCTTAACGGGAATGCCGGCGGACACCAGGTCTACCCCTTAACCGGGAATGCAGGCGGACAACAGGTCTACTCCCTTGCGGGAAAGCCGACGACACCAGGTCTACCCCCTTAATCGGGAATGCAGGCGGACACCAGGTCTACCCCTTAGCGGGAATGCTGGCGGACACCAGGTCTACCCCTTAAGCGGGAATGCCGCGGACAGGTCCACCCCTTGCTGGAATGCCGGCGGACACCAGGTCTACCCCTTAACCGGAAATGCAGGCGGACAACAGGTCTACCCCTTTAATCGGGAATGCCGGCGACAACAGGTCTACCCCTTTAAGCGGAAGCCGGCGGACAACCAGGTCCACCCTTCAAGCCGGAATGCGGGCGGACAACAGGTCTACCCCTTAATCGGGAATGCAGGCGGACAACAGGTCTACCCCTTAAGCTGGAATGCCGGCGGACACTCAGGTCTACCCCTTGCCGGAATGCATGACACCAGGTCTACTCCTTAAGCGGGAATGCAGGCGGACACCAGGTCTACCCCTTAAGCGGGAATGCAGGCGACAACAGGTCTACCCCTTGCTGGAATGCCGGCGACAACAGGTCTACCCCTTAATCGGGAATGCAGGCGGACACCAGGTCTACCCCTTGCTGTGGAAATGCCGGGCGGACACCAGGTCTACCCCTTAAGCGGGAATGCACGGCGGACACCAGGTCTACCCCCTTAATCGGGAATGCAGGCGGACACCAGGTCTACCCTTAAGCGGGAATGCAGGCGACAACAGGTCTACCCTCTAATCGGGAATGCAGGCGGACAACAGGTCTACCCCTTAAGCGGGAATGCCGGCGGACAACAGGTCTACCCCCTTAATCGGGAATGCAGGCGGACAACAGGTCTACCTCTAAGCGGGAAATGCCGGCGGACACCAGGTCTACCCCCTTAAGCGGGGAATGCAGGCGGACAACAGGTCTACCCCTTAAGTCGGGAATGCAGGCGGACAACAGGTCTACCCCTTAAGCGGGAATGCCGGCGGACAACAGGTCTACCCCTTTAAGCGGAATGCAGGCGGACAACAGGTCTACCCCCTAAGCGGGAATGCAGGCGACAACAGGTCTACCCCTAATCGGGAATGCAGGCGGACAACAGGTCTACCCCTAAGCGGGAATGCCGGCGGACACCAGGTCTACCCCTTAATCGGGAATGCAGGCGGACACCAGGTCTACCCCTTAATCGGGAATGCAGGCGGACAACAGGTTCACCCCCTAATCAAGAATGGCAGGCGGACAACAGGTCTAACTTCCCTTGCCGGGAATGCAGGGCGGACAACAGGTCTACCCCTCTCAGCGGGAATGCTCGGCAGGACACCTGGTCTACCTCCCGTAGAAGCGGGAATGCAGGCGGACACCTGTGATCTCACCCTTAAGCGGGTAATGCAGGACGGACAGTGTCTACCCCTTTAATCGGGGAATGCAGGCGGACAACAGGTCTACCCCTTAACGGGAATGCAGGCGGACAACAGGCTCACCCCCTTAATCAAGAATGCAGGCGGACAACAGGTCTACCCCTTAAGCGGGAATGCCGGGCGGACAACAGGTCTACCCCTTAAGCGGGAATGCCGGCGGACACCAGGTCTACCCCTTGGTCGGGAATGCCGGCGGACACCAGGTCTACCCCTTAATCGGGAATGCAGGCGGACAACAGGTCTACCCCCTTAATCAAGAATGCAGGCGGACAAACGGGTCTACCCCTTTAGCGGGAATGCCGGGCGGACAACAGGTCTACACTCCTTAATCGGGAATGCCGGCGGACACCAGGTCTTACCCCTTAATCGGGAATGCCGGCGGACAACAGGTCTACCCCCAAGCGGGAATGCGGGCGGACAACAGGTCTACCCCTTAAGCGGGAATGCCGGCGGACAACAGGTCTACCCCTTAATCGGGAATGCATGCGGACAACAGGTCATACCCCTTAAGCGGGAATGCCGGCGGACACCAGGCCCACCCCTTCATGGGAATGGCAGGCGGACAACAGGTCTACCCCTTAAGCGGGAATGCCGGCGGACACCAGGTCTACCCCTTAATCGGGAATGCAGGCGGACACTCAGGCCTACTCCCTTAAGCCGGGAATGCAGGCGGACAACAGGTCTACCCTTTGCCGGGAATGTCGGGCGGACACCAGGTCTACCCCTTAATCGGGAATGCAGGCGGACACCAGGTCTACCCCTTAATCAAGAATGCAGGCGGACAACAGGTCTACTCCCTTTAGCGGGAATGCCGGCGGACAACAGGCTCTACCCTTTAATCGGGAATGCAGGCGTGGACAACAGGTCTACCCCTTTGCCGGAAAGCCGGGCGGACACTCAGGTCTACCCCTTAATCGGGAAATGCAGGCGGACACCAGGCTCCACCCCCTTAATCGGAATGCAGGCGGACAACAGGTCTACCCCCTTAAGCGGGAATGCCGGGCGGACAACAGGTCTACCCCCTTAACCGGGAATGCAGGCGGACAACAGGTTCCACCCCTTGCCGGAATGGCGGCGGACACCAGGTCTACCCCCTTTAATCGGGAATGCAGGCGGACAACAGGTCTACCCCCTTAAGCGGGAATGCAGGGCGGACAACAGGTCTACCCCTTACGGGAATGCCGGCGGACACCAGGTCTACCCCTTAAGCGGGAATGCAGGCGACACCAGGCCTAACCCCTATGCGGGAATGCAGGGCGGACAACAGGCTGTCTTCTCCACCCTGATCGGGAATGCAGGCGGACAACAGGTCTACCCCTTTAATCGGGAATGGCGGGCGGACAACAGGTCTACCCCTTGCGGGAATGCCGGGCGGACACCAGGTCTACCCCCTTAATCGGGAATGGCAGGCGGATCACCAGGTCGTGGCCCAACTTCAATCGGGAAATGCAGGCGGACAACAGGTCTACCCCTTAATCGGAATGCCGGCGGACAACAGGTCTACCCCCTTAAGCGGGAATGCCGGGCGGATCGAACAGGTCTACCCCTAAGCGGGAATGCCGGGCGGACCACCAGGTCTACCCCTTAATCGGGAATGCCGGCGGACACCAGGCCTACCCCTTAATCGGGAATGCAGGCGGACACCAGGTCTACCCCTTAATCAAGAATGCAGGCGGACAACAGGCTCCTACCCCCTTAAGCGGGAATGCCGGCGGACAACAGGTCTACCCCTTTAACTCGGGAATGCAGGCGGACAACAGGCCCACCCCTTAAGCGGGAATGCAGGCGGACAACAGGTCTACCCCTTAAGCGGGAATGCCGGCGGACACTCAGGCTCCACTCCCTTAATCGGGAATGCAGGCGGACACCAGGTCTACCCCCTGCTTAGCGGGAATGCCGGCGATGACAACAGGCTCCAACCCCTTAAGCGGGAATGGCCGGCGACAACAGGTCTACCCCTTAATCGGGAATGCAGGCGGACGACAGGTCTACCCCCTTAAGCCGGAAAGCCGGCGGATCAATTTCCAGGTCTACCCCTTTAAGCGGGAATACGGGCGGACAACAGGTCTACCCCTTAAGCGGGAATGCAGGCGACAACAGGTCTACCCCTTAAGCGGGAAAGCCGGCGGATCACTCAGGTCTACCCCTCAAGCCGGGAATGCAGGCTTGACATCAGGTCTACCCCTTAAGCGGGAATGCAGGCGGACAACAGGTCTTACCCCTTAACCGGGAATGCAGGCGGACAACAGGCCTACCCCCTTAATCGGGAATGCAGGCGGACACCAGGTCTACCCCTTTGCCGGAATGGCGGGCGGACACCAGGTCTACCCCCTTAATCGGGAATGCAGGCGGACACCATGGTCTACCCCGTGCAATCAAGAATGCAGGCGGACAACAGGTCTACCCCTTTAGCGGGAATGCCGGCGGACAACAGGTCTACCCTTAATCGGGAATGCAGGCGGACAACAGGTCTACCCCTTAACGGGAATGCCGGCGGGACACCAGGTCTACCCCCTTAAGCGGGAATGCAGGTGGACAACAGGTCTACCCCTTGCTGGAATGCAGGCGGACAACAGGTCTACCCCCTTAATCGGGAATGCTGGCGGACACCAGGTCTACTCCCTTAAGCGGGAATGCAGGCGGACACCAGGTCTACCCTTGCCGCTGGAATGCAGGCGGACAACAGGTCTACCCCTTTAGCGGGAATGCAGGCGGACAACAGGTCTACCCCTTAATCGGGAATGCAGGCGGACAACAGGTCTACCCCTTAAGTCGGGAATGCCGGGCGGACAACAGGCTCCACCTCTAATCGGGAATACGGGCGGACAACAGGTCTACCCCTTAATCGGGAATGCAGGCGGACAACAGGTCTACCCTTTAGCGGGAATGCCGGCGGACAGGTCTACCCCTTTAATCGGGAATGCAGGCGGACACCAGGTCTACCCCCTAATCGGGAATGCAGGCGACAACAGGTCTACCCCAATCGGGAATACGGGCGGACAACAGGTCTACCCCTTAAGTCGGGAATGCCGGCGGACAACAGGTCTACCCCTTGCGAGAAAGCCGGCGGACACCAGGTCACCCCCTAATCGGGAATGCAGGCGGACAACAGGTCTACCCCTTAAGCGGGAATGCAGGCGACACCAGGTCTACCCCTTAATCGGGAATGCAGGCGGACACCAGGTCTACCCCCTTAAGCGGGAATGCCGGCGGACACCAGGTCTACCCCTTAATCGGGAATGCAGGCGGACAACAGGTCTACCCCTTGCCGGGAATGCCGGCGGACACCAGGTCTACCCCTTGAGCGGGAATGCAGGCGGACAACAGGTCTACCCCTTAACCCGGGAATGCCGGCGGACAACAGGTCTACCCCTTAAGCGGGAATGCCGGGCGGACAACAGGTCTACCCCTTAAGCGGGAATGCAGGCGGACACCAGGTCTACCCCTTTAAGCGGGAATGTAGGCGGACAACAGGTCTACCCCCTTTAGCGGGAATGCCGGCGGACACCAGGTCTACCCTTGCTGGAAAGCATGCGGACACCAGG
>JAKWBO010000572.1:0-36839 GCA_034336685.1 Luscinia luscinia
CGCCCGGCGGCCCACCCGTGGGTGGGCGTGCAGAAGTGCCTGCGTGTGCCTCTGGGTGTGCCGCCACGGCCGGCCCACCCGTGGGTGGGCGTGCAGAAGGGCTTGCGGTTGCCTCTGGGTGTGCCGCCACGGCCGGCCCACCCGTGGGTGGGCGTGCAGAACTGTTTGCGGTGTGCCACTGGGTGTGCCGCTCACGGCCGGCCCACCCGTGGGTGGGCGTGCAGAACTGTTTGCGTGTGCCACTGGGTGTGCCGCCACGGCCGGCCCACCCGTGGGTGGGGCGTGCAGAAGGGCCTGCGTGTTGCCTCTGGGTGTGCCGCCACGGCCGGCCCACCCGTGGGTGGGCGTGCAGAAGAGGTTTGCGGTTGCCTCTGGGTGTGCCGCCACGGCCGGCCCACCCGTGGAGTGGGCGTGCAGAACGGTTTGCGTGTGCCACTGGGTGTGCCGCCACGGCCGGCCCACCCGTGGGTGGGCGTGCAGAAGGGTTTGCGGTTGCCTCTGGGTGTGCCGCCACGGCCGGCCCACCCGTGGAGTGGGCGTGCAGAACGGTTTGCGTGTGTCACTGGGTGTGCCGCCACGGCCGGCCCACCCGTGGGTGGGCGTGCAGAACTGTTTGCGTGTGCCACTGGGTGTGCCGCCACGGCCGGCCCACCCGTGAGTGGGGCGTGCAGAAGCTGTTTGCGGTTGCCTCTGGGTGTGCCGCCACGGCCGGCCCACCCGTGGAGTGGGCGTGCAGAAGGGTCTGCGGTTGCCTCTGGGTGTGCCGCCACGGCCGGCCCACCCGTGGGTGGGCGTGCAGAAAGCGGCTTGCGTGTTGCCTCTGGGTGTGCCGCCACGGCCGGCCCACCCGTGGGTGGGCGTGCAGAAGGGCCTGGCGTGTGCCTCTGGGTGTGCCGCCACGGCCGGCCCACCCGTGGAGTGGGCGTGCAGAACTGCCTGCGTGTTGCCTCTGGATGTGCCGCCACGGCCGGCCCACCCATGGGTGGGCGTGCAGAAGGGTTTGCGGTTTGCCTCTGGGTGTGCCGCCACGGCCGGCCCACCCATGGGTGAGGCGTGCAGAAGGGCCCGCGTGTGGCTCTGGATGTGCCGCCACGGCCGGCCCACCCGTGGGTGGGCGTGCAAAATTCTTGGCGTGTGCCACTGGGTGTGCCGCCACGGCCGGCCCACCCGTGGGTGGGCGTGCAGAAGGGCCTGCGTGTGCCCCTGGGTGTGCCGCCACGGCCGGCCCACCCGTGGGTGGGCGTGCAGAACTGTTTGCGTGTGCCACTGGGTGTGCCGCCACGGCCGGCCCACCCGTGGGTGGGCGTGCAGAAGGGTCCTGCGGTTGCCTCTGGGTGTGCCGCCACGGCCGGCCCACCCGTGGGTGGAGCGTGCAGAAGGGCCTGCGGTTGCCTCTGGGTGTGCCGCCACGGCCGGCCCACCCGTGGGTGGGCGTGCAGAAGAGCCTGCGTGTTGCCTCTGGGTGTGCCGCCACGGCCGGCCCACCCGTGGGTGGGCGTGCAGAAGCTGCTTGCGTGTGCCTCTGGGTGTGCCGCCACGGCCGGCCCACCCATGGGTGGGCGTGCAGAAGGGTTTGCGGTTGCCTCTGGGTGTGCCGCCACGGCCGGCCCACCCGTGGGTGGGCGTGCAGAAGAGCCTGCGTGTGGCTCTGGATGTGCCGCCACGGCCGGCCCACCCGTGGGTGGGCGTGCAGAACTGCTTGCGTGTGCCACTGGGTGTGCCGCCACGGCCGGCCCACCCGTGGGTGGGCGTGCAGAAAGGCCTGCGTGTGCCTCTGGGTGTGCCGCCACGGCCGGCCCACCCGTGGGTGGGCGTGCAGAACTGTTTGCGTGTGCCACTGGGTGTGCCGCCACGGCCGGCCCACCCGTGGGTGGGCGTGCAGAACGGCTTGCGGTGTGCCTCTGGGTGTGCCGCCACGGCCGGCCCACCCGTGGGTGGGCGTGCAGAACGGTTTGCGGTGTGCCTCTGGGTGTGCCGCCACGGCCGGCCCACCCGTGGGTGGGCGTGCAGAAGAGCTTGCGTGTGCCACTGGGTGTGCCGCCACGGCCGGCCCACCCGTGGAGTGGGCGTGCAGAAGGGCCTGCGGTTGCCTCTGGGTGTGCCGCCACGGCCGGCCCACCCGTGGGTGGGCGTGCAGAAGCTGCTTGCGTGTTGCCTCTGGGTGTGCCGCCTCGGCCGGCCCACCCGTGGGTGGGCGTGCAGAAGAGCCTGCGTTTGCCTCTGGGTGTGCCGCCACGGCCGGCCCACCCGTGGGTGGGCGTGCAGAAGGGCCTGCGTGTTGCCTCTGGGTGTGCCGCCACGGCCGGCCCCACCCGTGGAGTGGGGCGTGCAGAAGTGCTTGCGTGTTGCCTCTGGGTGTGCCGCCACGGCCGGCCCACCCGTGGGTGGGCGTGCAGAAAGGTTTGCGGTTGCCTCTGGGTGTGCCGCCACGGCCGGCCCACCCGTGGGTGGGCGTGCAGAACTGTTTGCGTGTGCCACTGGGGTGTGCCGCCACGGCCGGCCCACCCGTGGGTGGGCGTGCAGAACTGTTTGCGTGTTGCCTCTGGGTGTGCCGCCACGGCCGGCCCACCCGTGGGTGGGCGTGCAGAAGGGCCTGCGTGTTGCCTCTGGGGTGTGCCGCCACGGCCGGCCCACCCGTGGGTGGGGCGTGCAGAAGTGCCTGCGTTTGCCTCTGGGTGTGCCGCCACGGCCGGCCCACCCGTGGAGTGGGCGTGCAGAAGTGTCTGCGTTTGCCTCTGGGGTGTGCCGCCACGGCCGGCCCACCCGTGGGTGGGCGTGCAGAACTGTTTGCGTGTGCCACTGGGTGTGCCGCCACGGCCGGCCCACCCGTGGGTGGGCGTGCAGAACTGTTTGCGTGTGCCACTGGGTGTGCCGCCACGGCCGGCCCACCCGTGGGTGGGCGTGCAGAAGTGTTTGCGTGTGCCACTGGGTGTGCCGCCACGGCCGGCCCACCCGTGGGTGGGCGTGCAGAACTGTTTGCGTGTGCCACTGGGTGTGCCGCCACGGCCGGCCCCACCCGTGGGTGGGCGTGCAGAAGTGCTTGCGTGTGCCACTGGGTGTGCCGCCACGGCCGGCCCACCCGTGGGTGGGGCGTGCAGAAGGGCCTGCGGTTGCCTCTGGGTGTGCCGCCACGGCCGGCCCACCCGTGGGTGGGCGTGCAGAAATGTCTGCGGTTGCCTCTGGGTGTGCCGCCATGGCCGGCCCACCCGTGGGTGGGCGTGCAGAAGGGCCTGCGTGTGCCTCTGGGTGTGCCGCCACGGCCGGCCCACCCGTGGGTGGGCGTGCAGAACTGTTCTGCGTGTGCCACTGGGTGTGCCGCCACGGCCGGCCCACCCGTGGGTGGGCGTGCAGAAGTGTTTGCGTGTTGCCTCTGGGGTGTGCCGCCACGGCCGGCCCACCCGTGGGTGGGCGTGCAGAAGGGTTTGCGGTTGCCTCTGGGTGTGCCGCCACGGCCGGCCCACCCGTGGGTGGGCGTGCAGAACGGTTTGCGTGTGCCACTGGGTGTGCCGCCACGGCCGGCCCACCCGTGGGTGGGCGTGCAGAACTGTTTGCGTGTGCCACTGGGTGTGCCGCCACGGCCGGCCCACCCGTGGGTGGGCGTGCAGAACGGCTTGCGGTTGCCTCTGGGTGTGCCGCCACGGCCGGCCCACCCGTAAGTGGGCGTGCAGAAGGGCCTGCGTGTGCCCTTGGGTGTGCCGCCACGGCCGGCCCACCCGTGGGTGGGCGTGCAGAAGAGCTTGCGTGTGCCACTGGGTGTGCCGCCACGGCCGGCCCACCCGTGGGTGGGCGTGCAGAAGGGCCTGCGGTTGCCTCTGGGTGTGCCGCCACGGCCGGCCCACCCGTGGGTGGGCGTGCAGAACTGTTTGCGTGTGGCTCTGGGTGTTCCGCTACGGCCGGCCCATTCGTGGGTGGGCGTGCAGAAGGGCCTGCGGTTGCCTCTGGTTGTGCCGCCACGGCCGGCCCACCCGTGGGTGGGCGTGCAGAAGGGCCTGGGGTTGCCTCTGGGTGTGCCGCCACGGCCGGCCCACCCGTGGGTGGGCGTGCAGAAGTGCCTGCGTTTGCCTCTGGGTGTGCCGCAACGGCCGGCCCACCCGTGGGTGGGCGTGCAGAAGTGTTTGCGGTTGCCTCTGGGTGTGCCGCCACGGCCGGCCCACCCGTGGGTGGGCGTGCAGAACTGTTTCCGTGTGCCACTGGGTGTGCCGCCACGGCCGGCCCACCCGTGGGTGGGCGTGCAGAACTCTTTGCGTGTGCCACTGGGTGTGCCGCCACGGCCGGCCCACCCGTGGGTGGGCGTGCAGAAGGGCCTGCGTGTGCCACTGGGTGTGCCGCCACGGCCGGCCCACCCGAGGGTGGTCGTGCAGAAGAGCTTGCGTGTGCCACTAGGTGTGCCGCCACGGCCGGCCCACCCGTCGGTGGGCGTGCAGAAGGGCCTGGGGTTGCCTTTGGGTGTGCCGCAACGGCCGGCCCACCCGCGGGTGGGCGTGCAGAAATGTTTGCGGTTGCCTCTGGGTGTGCCGCCACGGCCGGCCCACCCATGGGTGGGCGTGCAGAAGGGCCCGCGTGTGGCTCTGGGTGTGCCGCCACGGCCGGCCCACCCGTGGGTGGGCGTGCAGAAGTGCCTGCGTTTGCCTCTGGGTGTGCCGCTACGGCCGGCCCACCCGTGGGTGGGCGTGCAGAAGGGTTTGCGGTTGCCTCTGGGTGTGCCGCCACGGCCGGCCCACCCGTGGGTGGGCGTGCAGAACGGTTTGCGTGTGTCACTGGGTGTGCCGCCAAGGCCGGCCCACCCGTGGGTGGGCGTGCAGAAGGGTTTGCGGTTGCCTCTGGGTGTGCCGCCACGGCCGGCCCACCCGTGGGTGGGCGTGCAGAACGGTTTGCGTGTGTCACTGGGTGTGCCGCCACGGCCGGCCCACCCGTGGGTGGGCGTGCAGAACTGTTTGCGTGTGCCACTGGGTGTGCCGCCACGGCCGGCCCACCCGTGGGTGGGCGTGCAGAACTGTTTGCGGTTGCCTCTGGTTGTGCCGCCACGGCCGGCCCACCCGTGGGTGGGCGTGCAGAAGGGTTTGCGGTTGCCTCTGGGTGTGCCGCCGCGGCCTGCCCACCCGTGGGTGGGCGTGCAGAACGGTTTGCGTGTGCCACTAGGTGTGCCGCAACGGCCGGCCCACCCGTGGGTGGGCGTGCAGAACTGTTTGCGTGTGCCACTGGGTGTGCCGCCACGGCCGGCCCACCCGTGGGTGGGCGTGCAGAAGGGCCTGCGGTTGCCTCTGGCTGTGCCGCCACGGCCGGCCCACCCGTGGGTGGGCGTGCAGAAGGGCCTGCGTTTGCCTCTGGGTGTGCCGCCACGGCTGGCCACACGTGGGTGGGCGTGCAGAACTGTTTGCGTGTGGCACTGGTTGTGCCGCCACGGCCGGCCCACCCGTGGGTGGGCGTGCAGAACTGTTTGCGTGTGCCACTGGGTGTGCCGCCACGGCCGGCCCACCCGTGGGTGGGCGTGCAGAACTGTTTGCGTGTGCCTCTGGGTGTGCCGCTACGGCCGGCCCATTCGTGGGTGGGTGTGCAGAAGGTCCTGCGGTTGCCCCTGGGTGTGCCGCCACGGCCGGCCCACCCGTGGGTGGGTGTGCAGAAGGGCCTGCGGTTGCCTCTGGGTGTGCCGCCACGGCCGGCCCACCCGTGGGTGGGCGTGCAGAAGGGCCTGGGGTTGCCTCTGGGTGTGCCGCCACGGCCGGCCCACCCGTGGGTGGGCGTGTAGAAGTGCCTGCGTTTGCCTCTGGATATGCCGCAACGGCCGGCCCACCCATAGGTGGGCATGCAGAAGGGTTTGCGTTTTCCTCTGGGTGCGCCGCCACGGCCGGCCCAACCATGGGTGGGCGTGCAGAAGGGCCCGCGTGTGGCTCTGGATGTGCCGCCACGGCCGGCCCACCCGTGGGTGGGCGTGCAAAATTCTTGGCGTGTGCCACTGGGTGTGCCGCCACGGCCGGCCCACCTGTGGGTGGGCGTGCAGAAGGGCCTGCGTGTGCCCCTGGGTGTGCCTCCACGGCCGGCCAACCCGTGGGTGGGCGTGCAGAACTGTTTGCGTGTGCCACTGGATGTGCCGCCACGGCCGGCCCACCCGTGGGTGGGCGTGCAGAACTGTTTGCGTGTGCCACTGGATGTGCCGCCACGGCCGGCCCACCCGTGGGTGGGCGTGCAGAACGGTTTGCGGTTGCCTCTGGGTATGCCGCCACGGCCGGCCCACCCGTGGGTGAGCGTGCAGAAGAGCTTGCGTGTGCCACTGGGTGTGCCGCCACGGCCGGCCCACCCGTGGGTGGGCGTGCAGAAGGGCCTGCGGTTGCCTCTGGGTGTGCCGCCACGGCCGGCCCACCCGTGGGTGGGCGTGCAGAACTGTTTGCGTGTGCCTCTGGGTGTTCCGCTACGGCCGGCCCATTCGTGGGTGGGCGTGCAGAAGGGCCTGCGTTTGCCTCTGGTTGTGCCGCCACGGCCGGCCCACCCGTGTGTGGGCGTGCAGAAGGGCCTGGGGTTGCCTCTGGGTGTGCCGCCACGGCCGGCCCACCCGTGGGTGGGCGTGCAGAAGGGCCTGCGTTTGTCTCTGGGTGTGCCGCAACGGCCGGCCCACCCGTGGGTGGGCGTGCAGAAGGGTTTGCGGTTGCCTCTGGGTGTGCCGCCACGGCCGGCCCACCCGTGGGTGGGCGTGCAGAACTGTTTCCGTGTGCCACTGGGTGTGCCGCCACGGCCGGCCCACCCGTGGGTGGGCATGCAGAACTGTTTGCGGTTGCCTCTGGGTGTGCCGCCACGGCCGGCCCACCCATGGGTGGGCGTGCAGAAGGGCCCGCGTGTGGCTCTGGGTGTGCCGCCACGGCCGGCCCACCGGTGGGTGGGCGTGCAGAAGTGCCTGCGTTTGCCTCTGGGTGTGCCGCTACGGCCGGCCCACCCGTGGGTGGGCGTGCAGAAGGGTTTGCGGTTGCCTCTGGCTGTGCCGCCACGGCCGGCCCACCCGTGGGTGGGCGTGCAGAACGGTTTGCGTGTGTCACTGGGTGTGCCGCCACGGCCGGCCCACCCGTGGGTGGGCGTGCAGAACTGTTTGCGTGTGCCACTGGGTGTGCCGCCACGGCCGGCCCACCCGTGGGTGGGCGTGCAGAACTGTTTGCGTGTGCCACTGGGGGTGCCGCCACGGCCGGCCCACCCGTGGGTGGGCGTGCAGAACTGTTTGCGTGTGCCACCGGGTGTGCCGCCACGGCCGGCCCACCCGTGGGTGGGCGTGCAGAACTGTTTGCGTGTGCCACTGGGTGTGCCGCCACGGCCGGCCCACCCGTTGGTAGGCGTGCAGAATAGCCGCTTTTTGCTTCTGGGTTTGCCGCCACGGCCGGCCCACCCGTGGGTGGGCGTGCAGAAGGGCCTGCTGTTGCCTCTGGGTGTGCCGCCACGGCCGGCCCACCCGTGGGTGGGCGTGCAGAACTGTTTGCGTGTGGCACTGGGTGTGCCGCCACGGCCGGCCCACCCGTGGGTGGGCGTGCAGAACTGTTTGCGTGTGCCACTGGGTGTGCCGCCACGGCCGGCCCCACCCGTGGGTGGGCGTGCAGAACTGTTTGCGTGTGCCACTGGGTGTGCCGCCACGGCCGGCCCACCCGTGGGTGGGCGTGCAGAACTGTTTGCGTGTGCCACTGGATGTGCCGCCACGGCCGGCCCACCCGTGGGTGGGCGTGCAGAAGGGTTTGCGTTTGTCTCTGGGTGTGCCGCCACGGCCGGCCCACCCGTGGGTGGGCGTGCAGAATAGCCTGCGTGTTGCCTCTGGGTGTGCCGCCACGGCCGGCCCCATCCGTGGGTGGGCGTGCAGAACTGTTTGCGTGTGCCTCTGGGTGTGCCGCCACGGCCGGCCCACCCGTGGGTGGGCGTGCAGAAGCGGCCTGCGGTTGCCTCTGGGTGTGCCGCCACGGCCGGCCCACCCGTGGGTGGGCGTGCAGAAGTGCCTGCGTGTGCCTCTGGGTGTGCCGCCACGGCCGGCCCACCCGTGGGGTGGGCGTGCAGAAGCGGCTTGCGTGTTGCCACTGGGTGTGCCGCCACGGCCGGCCCACCCGTGGGTGGGCGTGCAGAACTGTTTGCGTGTGCCACTGGGTGTGCCGCCACGGCCGGCCCACCCGTGGGTGGGCGTGCAGAAGGTTTGCGTGTTGCCTCTGGGTGTGCCGCCACGGCCGGCCCACCCGTGGGTGGGCGTGCAGAACGGCCTGCGGTTGCCTCTGGGTGTGCCGCCACGGCCGGCCCACCCGTAAGTGGGCGTGCAGAAGGGCCTGCGTGTGCCCTTGGGTGTGCCGCCACGGCCGGCCCACCCGTGGGTGGGCGTGCAGAACTGCTTGCGTGTGCCACTGGGTGTGCCGCCACGGCCGGCCCACCCGTGGGTGGGCGTGCAGAAGGGCCTGCGTTTGCCTCTGGGTGTGCCGCCACGGCCGGCCCACCCGTGGGTGGGCGTGCAGAACTGTTTGCGTGTGCCTCTGGGTGTGCCGCCACGGCCGGCCCACCCGTGGGTGGGCGTGCAGAAGGGCCTGCGGTGTGCCTCTGGGTGTGCCGCCACGGCCGGCCCACCCGTGGGTGGGCGTGCAGAAGGGCCTGCGGTTGCCTCTGGGTGTGCCGCCACGGCCGGCCCACCCGTGGGTGGGCGTGCAGAAGTGTCTGCGTGTGCCTCTGGGTGTGCCGCCACGGCCGGCCCACCCGTGGGTGGGCGTGCAGAAGGGTTTGCGTGTTGCCTCTGGGTGTGCCGCCACGGCCGGCCCACCCGTGGGTGGGCGTGCAGAACGTGCTTGCGTGTGCCTCTGGGTGTGCCGCCACGGCCGGCCCACCCGTGGGTGGGCGTGCAGAACTGTTTGCGTGTGCCACTGGGTGTGCCGCCACGGCCGGCCCACCCGTGGGTGGGCGTGCAGAACTGTCTGCGTGTGCCACTGGGTGTGCCGCCACGGCCGGCCCACCCGTGGGTGGGCGTGCAGAAGTGCTTGCGTGTGCCTCTGGGTGTGCCGCCACGGCCGGCCCACCCGTGGGTGGGCGTGCAGAAGGGCTTGCGTTTGCCTCTGGGTGTGCCGCCACGGCCGGCCCACCCGTGAGTGGGCGTGCAGAACTGTTTGCGTGTTGCCTCTGGGTGTGCCGCCACGGCCGGCCCACCCGTGGGTGGGCGTGCAGAAGCTGTTTGCGTGTGCCTCTGGGTGTGCCGCCACGGCCGGCCCACCCGTGGGTGGGCGTGCAGAACTGTTTGCGTGTGCCACTGGGTGTGCCGCCACGGCCGGCCCACCCGTGGGTGGGCGTGCAGAACTGTTTGCGTGTGCCACTGGGTGTGCCGCCACGGCCGGCCCACCCGTGGAGTGGGCGTGCAGAAGTGTCTGCGTGTTGCCTCTGGGTGTGCCGCCACGGCCGGCCCACCCGTGGGTGGGCGTGCAGAAGAGCCTGCGGTTGCCTCTGGGTGTGCCGCCACGGCCGGCCCACCCGTGGGTGGGGCGTGCAGAACTGTTTGCGTGTGCCTCTGGGTGTGCCGCCACGGCCGGCCCACCCGTGAGTGGGCGTGCAGAAGTGCCTGCGTGTTGCCTCTGGGTGTGCCGCCACGGCCGGCCCACCCGTGGGTGGGCGTGCAGAACTGTTTGCGTGTTGCCTCTGGGTGTGCCGCCACGGCCGGCCCACCCGTGGGTGGGCGTGCAGAAGGGCCTGCAGTTGCCTCTGGGTGTGCCACCAGGGCTGGCCCACCCGCGAGTGGGCGAGAAGAACTGTTTGCGTGTGCCTCTGGTTGTGCCGCCACGGCCGACCCACCCGTGGGTGGGCGTGCAGAAGGGTTTGCGTTTGCCTCTGGGTGTGCCGCCACGGCCGGCCCACCCGTGGGTGGGCGTGCAGAATTTTTGCGTGTGCCACTGGGTGTGCCGCCACGGCCGGCCCACCCGTGGGTGGGCGTGCAGAAGAGCTTGCGTGTGCCACTAGGTGTGCCGCCACGGCCGGCCCACCCGTGGGTGGGCGTGCAGAAGGGCCTGCGGTTGCCTCTGGGTGTGCCGCCACGGCCGGCCCACCCGTGGGTGGGCGTGCAGAACTGTTTGCGTGTGCCTCTGGTTGTGCCGCCACGGCCGGCCCACCCGTGGGTGGGGCGTGCAGAAGGGGTTTGCGTTTGCCTCTGGGGTGTGCCGCCACGGCCGGCCCACCCGTGGGTGGGCGTGCAGAAGGGCCTGCGTGTTGCCTCTGGGTGTGCCGCCACGGCCGGCCCACCCGTGGGTGGGCGTGCAGAACTGTTTGCGTGTGCCACTGGATGTGCCGCCACGGCCGGCCAACCCGTGGGTGGGCGTGCAGAACTGTTTGCGTGATGCCACTGGGTGTGCCAGCCACGGCCGGCCCACCCGTGGGTGGGCGTGCAGAACTGTTTGCGTGTGCCCTGGGTGTGCCGCCACGGCCGGCCCACCCGTGGGTGGGCGTGCAGAAGGGTTTGCGTTGCCTCTGGGTGTGCCGCCACGGCCGGCCCACCCGTGGGTGGGCGTGCAGAACTGTTTGCGTGTGCCTCTGGGTGTGCCGCCACGGCCGGTCAACCCGTGGGTGGGCGTGCAGAACTGTTTGCGTGATGCCACTGGGTGTGCCGCCACGGCCGGCCCACCCGTGGGTGGGCGTGCAGAACTGTTTGCGTGTGCCTCTGGGTGTGCCGCCACGGCCGGCCCACCCGTGGGTGGGCGTGCAGAACTGTTTGCGTGATGCCACTGGGTGTGCCGCCACGGCCGGCCCACCCGTGAGTGGGCGTGCAGAACTGTTTGCGTGTTGCCTCTGGGTGTGCCGCCACGGCCGGCCCACCCGTGGGTGGGCGTGCAGAACTGTTTGCGTGTGCCTCTGGGTGTGCCGCCACGGCCGGCCCACCCGTGGGTGGGCGTGCAGAACTGTTTGCGTGATGCCACTGGGTGTGCCGCCACGGCCGGCCCACCCGTGGGTGGGCGTGCAGAAGGGTTTGCGGTTGCCTCTGGGTGTGCCGCCACGGCCGGCTCACCCGTCGGTGGGCGTGCAGAACTGTTTGCGTGTGCCTCTGGGTGTGCCGCCACGGCCGGCCCACCCGCGGGTGGGCGTGCAGAAGGGTCTGCATTTGCCTCTGGGTGTGCCGCCACGGCCGGCCCACCCGTGGGTGGGCGTGCAGAAGTGTTTGCGTGTTGCCTCTGGGTGTGCCGCCACGGCCGGCCCACCCGTGGGTGGGCGTGCAGAAGGGCCTGCGGTTGCCTCTGGGTGTGCCGCCACGGCCGGCCCCACCCGTGGGTGGGCGTGCAGAAGTGCCTGCGTTTGCCTCTGGGTGTGCCGCCACGGCCGGTCCACCCGTGGGTGGGGCGTGCAGAAATGTTTGCGTGTGCCACTGGATGTGCCGCCACGGCCGGCCAACCCGTGGGTGGGCGTGCAGAACTGTATGCGTGATCCACTGGGTGTGCCACCACGGCCGGCCCACCTGTGGGTGGGCGTGCAGAACTGTTTGCGTGTGCCTCTGGGTGTGCCGCCACGGCCGGCCCACCCGTGGAGTGGGCGTGCAGAACTGTTTGCGTGTGCCACTGGGTGTGCCGCCACGGCCGGCCCACCCGTGGGTGGGCGTGCAGAACTGTTTGCGTGTGCCACTGGATGTGCCGCCACGGCCGGCCCACCCGTTGGTGGGCTTGCAGAAGGGTTTGCGTTTGTCTCTGGGTGTGCCGCCACGGCCGGCCCACCCGTTGGTAGGCGTGCAGAATAGCCGCATTTTGCTTCTGGGTTTGCCGCCACGGCCGGCCCATCCGCGGGTACGCGTGCAGAACTGTTTGCGTGTGCCTCTGGGTGTGCCGCCACTGCCGGCCCACCGGTGGGTGGGCGTGCAGATGGGCCTGCGTGGGGCTCTGTGTGTGCCGCCACGGCCGGCCCACCCGTGGGTGGGCGTGCAGAACTGTTTGCGTGTGCCACTGGATGTGCCGCCACGGCCGGCCCACCCGTGGGTGGGCGTGCAGAACGGTTTGCGTGTGCCTCTGGGTGTGCCGCCACGGCCGGCCCACCCGTGGGTGGGCGTGCAGAACTGTTTGCGTGTGCCACTGGGTGTGCCGCCACGGCCGGCCCACCCGTGGGTGGGCGTGCAGAACTGTTTGCGTGTGCCACTGGGTGTGCCGCCACGGCCGGCCCACCCGTGGGTGGGCGTGCAGAAGGGCCTGCGTGTTGCCTCTGGGTGTGCCGCCACGGCCGGCCCACCCGTGGGTGGGCGTGCAGAAGGGCCTGCGGTTGCCTCTGGGTGTGCCGCCACGGCCGGCCCACCCGTGGGTGGGCGTGCAGAACTGTTTGCGTGTGCCACTGGGTGTGCCGCCACGGCCGGCCCACCCGTGGGTGGGCGTGCAGAACTGTTTGCGTGTGCCTCTGGGTGTGCCGCCACGGCCGGCCCACCCGTGGGTGGGCGTGCAGAACTGTTTGCGTGTGCCACTGGGTGTGCCGCCACGGCCGGCCCACCCGTGGGTGGGCGTGCAGAAGGGCCTGGGGTTGCCTCTGGGTGTGCCGCCACGGCCGGCCCACCCGTGGGTGGGCGTGCAGAAGTGCCTGCGTTTGCCTCTGGGTGTGCCGCCACGGCCGGCCCACCCGTGGGTGGGCGTGCAGAAGTGCCTGCGTGTGCCTCTGGGTGTGCCGCCACGGCCGGCCCACCCGTGGGTGGGCGTGCAGAACTGTTTGCGTGTGCCACTGGGTGTGCCGCCACGGCCGGCCCACCCGTGGGTGGGCGTGCAGAAGGGCCTGCGTTTGCCTCTGGGTGTGCCGCCACGGCCGGCCCACCCGTGGGTGGGCGTGCAGAAGGGCCTGCGTGTTGCCTCTGGGTGTGCCGCCACGGCCGGCCCACCCGTGGGTGGGCGTGCAGAACTGTTTGCGTGTGCCACTGGGTGTGCCGCCACGGCCGGCCCACCCGTGGGTGGGCGTGCAGAAGGGCCTGCGTGTGCCTCTGGGTGTGCCGCCACGGCCGGCCACCCGTGGGTGGGCGTGCAGAACTGTTTGCGTGTGCCACTGGGTGTGCCGCCACGGCCGGCCCACCCGTGGGTGGGCGTGCAGAACTGTTTGCGTGTGCCACTGGGTGTGCCGCCACGGCCGGCCCACCCGTGGGTGGGCGTGCAGAAGGGCCTGCGGTTGCCTCTGGGTGTGCCGCCACGGCCGGCCCACCCGTGGGTGGGCGTGCAGAACTGTTTGCGTGTGCCTCTGGGTGTGCCGCCACGGCCGGCCCACCCGTGGGTGGGCGTGCAGAAGGGCCTGCGTGTGCCTCTGGTTGTGCCGCCACGGCCGGCCCACCCGTGGGTGGGCGTGCAGAAGTGCCTGCGTTTGCCTCTGGGTGTGCCGCTACGGCCGGCCCACCCGTGGGTGGGCGTGCAGAAGGGTTTGCGGTTGCCTCTGGGTGTGCCGCCACGGCCGGCCCACCCGTGGGTGGGCGTGCAGAACGGTTTGCGTGTGTCACTGGGTGTGCCGCCAAGGCCGGCCCACCCGTGGGTGGGCGTGCAGAAGGGTTTGCGGTTGCCTCTGGGTGTGCCGCCACGGCCGGCCCACCCGTGGGTGGGCGTGCAGAACGGTTTGCGTGTGTCACTGGGTGTGCCGCCACGGCCGGCCCACCCGTGGGTGGGCGTGCAGAACTGTTTGCGTGTGCCACTGGGTGTGCCGCCACGGCCGGCCCACCCGTGGGTGGGCGTGCAGAACTGTTTGCGGTTGCCTCTGGGTGTGCCGCCACGGCCGGCCCACCCGTGGGTGGGCGTGCAGAAGGGTTTGCGGTTGCCTCTGGGTGTGCCGCCACGGCCTGCCCACCCGTGGGTGGGCGTGCAGAACGGTTTGCGGTGTGCCACTGAGTGTGCCGCCACGGCCGGCCCACCCGTGGGTGGGCGTGCAGAACTGTTTGCGTGTGCCACTGGGTGTGCCGCCACGGCCGGCCCACCCGTGGGTGGGCGTGCAGAAGGGCCTGGGGTTGCCTCTGGCTGTGCCGCCACGGCCGGCCCACCCGTGGGTGGGCGTGCAGAAGGGCCTGCGTTTGCCTCTGGGTGTGCCGCCACGGCTGGCCACCCGTGGGTGGGCGTGCAGAACTGTTTGCGTGTGGCACTGGGTGTGCCGCCACGGCCGGCCCACCCGTGGGTGGGCGTGCAGAACTGTTTGCGTGTGCCACTGGGTGTGCCGCCACGGCCGGCCCACCCGTGGGTGGGCGTGCAGAAGGGCCTGCGGTTGCCTCTGGGTGTGCCGCCACGGCCGGCCCACCCGTGGGTGGGCGTGCAGAACTGTTTGCGTGTGCCACTGGGTGTGCCGCCACGGCCGGCCCACCCGTGGGTGGGCGTGCAGAACTGTTTGCGTGTGCCACTGGGTGTGCCGCCACGGCCGGCCCACCCGTGGGTGGGCGTGCAGAACTGTTTGCGTGTGCCACTGGGTGTGCCGCCACGGCCGGCCCACCCGTGGGTGGGCGTGCAGAAGGGTTTGCGTTTGCCTCTGGGTGTGCCGCCACGGCCGGCCCACCCGTGGGTGGGCGTGCAGAAATGTTTGCGGTTGCCTCTGGGTGTGCCGCCACGGCCGGCCCACCCATGGGTGGGCGTGCAGAAGGGCCTGCGTGTGGCGCTGAATGTGCCGCCACGGCCGGCCCACCCGTGGGTGGGCGTGCAGAAGTGCCTGCGTTTGCCTCTGGGTGTGCCGCCACGGCCGGCCCACCCGTGGGTGGGCGTGCAGAAGGGTTTGCGGTTGCCTCTGGGTGTGCCGCCACGGCCGGCCCACCCGTGGGTGGGCGTGCAGAACGGTTTGCGTGTGCCACTGGGTGTGCCGCCACGGCCGGCCCACCCGTGGGTGGGCGTGCAGAAGGGTTTGCGGTTGCCTCTGGGTGTGCCGCCACGGCCGGCCCACCCGTGGGTGGGCGTGCAGAACGGTTTGCGTGTGCCACTGGGTGTGCCGCCACGGCCGGCCCACCCGTGGGTGGGCGTGCAGAACTGTTTGCGTGTGCCACTGGGTGTGCCGCCACGGCCGGCCCACCCGTGGGTGGGCGTGCAGAAGTGTTTGCGTGTTGCCTCTGGGTGTGCCGCCACGGCCGGCCCACCCGTGGGTGGGCGTGCAGAAGGGTTTGCGGTTGCCTCTGGGTGTGCCGCCACGGCCGGCCCACCCGTGGGTGGGCGTGCAGAAGGGCCTGCGTGTTGCCACTGGGTGTGCCGCCACGGCCGGCCCACCCGTGGGTGGGCGTGCAGAAGGGCCTGCGTGTGGCCTCTGGATGTGCCGCCACGGCCGGCCCACCCGTGGGTGGGCGTGCAGAAGGGCCTGGGGTTGCCTCTGGGTGTGCCGCCACGGCCGGCCCACCCGTGGGTGGGCGTGCAGAAGTGCCTGCGTTTGCCTCTGGATGTGCCGCCACGGCCGGCCCACCCATGGGTGGGCGTGCAGAACTGTTTGCGTGTGCCACTGGGTGTGCCGCCACGGCCGGCCCACCCGTGGGTGGGCGTGCAGAAGGGTTTGCGGTTGCCTCTGGGTGTGCCGCCACGGCCGGCCCACCCGTGGGTGGGCGTGCAGAAGGGCCTGCGTGTGCCTCTGGGTGTGCCGCCACGGCCGGCCCACCCGTGGGTGGGCGTGCAGAACTGTTTGCGTGTGCCTCTGGGTGTGCCGCCACGGCCGGCCCACCCGTGGGTGGGCGTGCAGAACTGTTTGCGTGTGCCACTGGGTGTGCCGCCACGGCCGGCCCACCCGTGGGTGGGCGTGCAGAAAGGCCTGGGGTTGCCTCTGGGTGTGCCGCCACGGCCGGCCCACCCGTGGGTGGGCGTGCAGAACTGTTTGCGTGTGCCACTGGGTGTGCCGCCACGGCCGGCCCACCCGTGGGTGGGCGTGCAGAACTGTTTGCGTGTGCCACTGGATGTGCCGCCACGGCCGGCCCACCCGTGGGTGGGCGTGCAGAACTGTTTGCGTGTGCCACTGGGTGTGCCGCCACAGCCGGCCCACCCGTGGGTGGGCGTGCAGAACTGTTTGCGTGTGCCTCTGGGTGTGCCGCCACAGCCGGCCCACCCGTGTGTGGGCGTGCAGAACTGTTTGCGTTTGCCTCTGGCTGTGCCGCCACGGCCGGCCCACCCGTGGGTGGGCGTGCAGAACTGTTAGCATGAGCCACTGGGTGTGCCGCCACGGCCGGCCCACCCGTGGGTGGGCGTACAGAAGTGTTTGCGTGTGCCACTGGGTGTGCCGCCACGGCCGGCCCACCCGTGGGTGGGCGTGCAGAACTGTTTGCGTGTGCCACTGGGTGTGCCGCCACGGCCGGCCCACCCGTGGGTGGGCGTGCAGAACTGTATGCGTGATCCACTGGGTGTGCCGCCACGGCCGGCCCACCCGTGGCTGGCGTGCAGAACTCTTTGCGTGTGCCACTGGGTGTGCCGCCACGGCCGGCCCACCCGTGGGTGGGGCGTGCAGAAAAGTTCTGCGGTTGCCTCTGGGTGTGCCGCCACGGCCGGCCCACCCGTGGGTGGGCGTGCAGAACGGTCTGCGTGTTGCCTCTGGGTGTGCCGCCACGGCCGGCCCACCCGTGGGTGGGCGTGCAGAAGTGCCTGCGTTTGCCTCTGGGTGTGCCGCCACGGCCGGCCCCACCCGTGGGTGGGCGTGCAGAACTGTATGCGTGATGCCACTGGGTGTGCCGCCACGGCCGGCCCACCCGTGGGTGGGCGTGCAGAATAGCCTGTCGTGTTGCCTCTGGTTGTACAGCCACGGCCGGCCCACGCGTGGGTAGGCGTGCAGAACTGTTTGCGTGTGCCTCTGGGTGTGCCGCCACGGCCGGCCCACCCGTGGGTGGGCGTGCAGAAGGCCCTGCGGTTGCCTCTGGGTGTGCCTCCACGGCCGGTTCACCCGTGGGTGGGCGTGCAGAACTGTTTGCGTGTGCCACTGGCTGTGCCGCCACGGCCGGCCCACCCGTGGGTGGGCGTGCAGAAGGGCCTGCAGTTGCCTCTGGGTGTGCCGCCACGGCCGGCCCACCCGTGGGTGGGCGTGCAGAACTGCTTGCGTGTGCCTCTGGGTGTGCCGCCACGGCCGGCCCACCCGTGGGTGGGCGTGCAGAAGTGTTTGCGTGTGCCTCTGGGTGTGCCGCCACGGCCGGCCCACCCGTGGGTGGGCGTGCAGAACTGTTTGACGTGTGCCACTGGATGTGCCGCCACGGCCGGCCCACCCGTGGGTGGGCGTGCAGAAGGGTTTGCGTGTTGCCTCTGGGTGTGCCGCCACGGCCGGCCCACCCGTGGGTGGGGCGTGCAGAATAGCCTGTCGGTTGCCTCTGGGTTTGCAGCCACGGCCGGCCCACCCGTGGGTGGGCGTGCAGAACTGTTTGCGTGTGCCTCTGGGTGTGCCGCCACGGCCGGCCCACCCGTGGAGTGGGCGTGCAGAAGGACCTGCGTGTGCCTCTGGGTGTGCCGCCACGGCCGGCCCACCCGTGGAGTTGGCGTGCAGAACTGTTTGCGTGTGCCACTGGGTGTGCCGCCACGGCCGGCCCACCCGTGGGTGGTCGTGCAGAACTGTTTGCGGTTGCCTCTGGGTGTGCCGCCACGGCCGGCCCACCCGTGGGTGGGGCGTGCAGAAGGGCCTGCAGTTGCCTCTGGGTGTGCCGCCACGGCCGGCCGCCCGTGGGTGGGCGTGCAGAACTGTTTGCGTGTGCCACTGGATGTGCCGCCACGGCCGGCCCACCCGTGGGTGGGCGTGCAGAACTGTTTGCGTGTGCCACTGGGTGTGCAGCCACGGCCGGCCCACCCGTGGGTGGGGCGTGCAGAACTGTTCGCGGTTGCCTCTGGGTGTGCCGCCACGGCCGGCCCACCCGTGGGTGGGCGTGCAGAAGAGCCTCTGCGTGTTGCCTCTGGGTGTGCCGCCACGGCCGGCCCACCCGTGGGTGGGCGTGCAGAACTGTTTGCGTGTGCCACTGGGTGTGCCGCCACGGCCGGCCCACCCGTGGGTGGGCGTGCAGAACTGTTTGCGTGTGCCACTGGGTGTGCCGCCACGGCCGGCCCACCCGTGGAGTGGGGCGTGCAGAAGGGTTTGCGGTTGACCTCTGGGTGTGCCGCCACGGCCGGCCCACCCGTGAGTGGGCGTGCAGAAGGGCCTGCGTTTGCCTCTGGGGTGTGCCGCCACGGCCGGCCCACCCGTGGGTGGGCGTGCAGAATTGTTTGCGTGTGCCACTGGGTGTGCCGCCACGGCCGGCCCACCCGTGGGTGGGCGTGCAGAAGGGTTTGCGGTTGCCTCTGGGTGTGCCGCCACGGCCGGCCAACCGTGGGTGGGCGTGCAGAACTGTTTGCGTGTGCCACTGGGTGTGCCGCCACAGCCGGCCCAGCCGTGGGTGGGCGTGCAGAACGTGTTTACGTGTGCCACTGGGTGTGCCGCCACGGCCGGCCCACCCGTGGGGTGGGCGTGCAGAAAGGCCTGCGGTTGCCTCTGGTTGTGCCGCCACGGTCGGCCCATCCGTGGGTGGGCGTGCAGAACCGTTTGCGAGTGCCACTGGGTGTGCAGCCACGGCCGTCCCACCCGTGGGTGGGCGTGCAGAAGAGGCCTGGGTTTGCCTCTCAGTGTGCCGCCACGGCCGGCCCACCCGTGGGTGGGCGTGCAGAAGAGCCTGCGTGTTGCCTCTGGGTGTGCCGCCACGGCCGGTCCACTCGTGGGTGTGCGTGCAGAACTGTTTGCGTGTGCCAATGGGTGTGCCGCCACGGCCGGCCCACCCGTGGGTGGGCGTGCAGAACTGTATGCGTGATGCCACTGGGTGTGCCGCCACGGCCGGCCCACCCGTGGGTGGCGTGCAGAACTGTTTGCGTGTGCCACTGAGTGTGCCGCCACGGCCGGCCCACCCGTGGGTGGGCGTGCAGAACTGTATGCGTGATGCCACTGGGTGTGCCGCCACGGCCGGCCCACCCGTGGGTGGGCGTGCAGAACTGTTTGCGTGTGCCACTGGATGTGCCGCCACGGCCGGCCCACCCGTGGGTGGGCGTGCAGAACTGTATTGCGTGATGCCACTGGGTGTGCCGCCACGGCCGGCCCACCCGTGGGTGGGCGTGCAGAACTGTTTGCGTGTGCCACTGGGTGTGCCGCCACGGCCGGCCCACCCGTGGGTGGGCGTGCAGAACTAGTTTGCGTGTTGCCTCTGGGTGTGCCGCCACGGCCGGCCCACCCGTGGGTGGGCGTGCAGAACTGTTTGCGTGTGCCTCTGGGTGTGCCGCCACGGCCGGCCCATCCGTGGAGTGGGCGTGCAGAAAGGCCTGGTGTTGCCTCTGGGTGTGCCGCCACGGCCGGCCCACCCGTGGGTGGGCGTGCAGAACTGTTTGCGTGTGCCACTGGGTGTGCCGCCACGGCCGGCCCACCCGTGGGTGGGCGTGCAGAAGGGTTTGCGTGTTGCCTCTGGGTGTGCCGCCACGGCCGGCCCACCCGTGGGTGGGCGTGCAGAAGTGCCTGCGTTTGCCTCTGGGTGTGCCGCCACGGCCGGCCCACCCGTGGGTGGGCGTGCAGAACTGTTTGCGTGTGCCACTGGGTGTGCCGCCACGGCCGGCCCACCAGTGGGTGGGCGTGCAGAACTGTTTGCGTGTGCCCCTAGGTGTGCCGCCACGGCCGGCCCACCCGTGGGTGGGCGTGCAGAACTGTATGAGTGATCCACTGGGTGTGCCGCCACGGCCGGCCCACCTGTGGGTGGCGTGCAGAACTGTTTGCGTGTGCCACTGGGTGTGCCGCCACGGCCGGCCCACCCGTGGGTGGGCGTACAGAAGTGTATGCGTGTGCCACTGGGTGTGCCGCCACGGCCGGCCCACCCGTGGGGTGGGCGTGCAGAACTGTTTGCGTGTGCCACTGGATGTGCCGCCACGGCCGGCCCACCCGTGGGTGGGCGTGCAGAACTGTCTGCGTGATGCCACTGGGTGTGCCGCCACGGCCGGACCACCCGTGGGTGGCGTGCAGAACTCTTTGCGTGTGCCACTGGGTGTGCCGCCACGGCCGGCCCACCCGTGGGTGGGCGTGCAGAACTGTTTGCGGTTGCCTCTGGGTGTGCCGCCACGGCCGGCCCACCCGTGGGTGGGCGTGCAGAACTGTTTTGCGTGTGCACTCTGGGTGTGCCGCTACGGCCGGCCCACCCGTGGGTGGGCGTGCAGAAGGGCCTGCGTGTTGCCTCTGGGTGTGCCGCCACGGCCGGCCCACCCGTGGGTGGGCGTGCAGAACTGTTTGCGTGTGCCTCTGGGTGTGCCGCCACGGCCGGCCCACCCGTGGGTGGGCGTGCAGAAGGGCCTGCGTTTGCCTCTGGGTGTGCCGCCACGGCCGGCCCACCCGTGGGTGGGCGTGCAGAAGTGTCTGCGTGTGCCTCTGGGTGTGCCGCCACGGCCGGCCCACCCATGGAGTGGCGTGCAGAACTGTTTGCGTGTGCCACTGGGTGTGCCGCCACGGCCGGCGCGCACCCGTGGGTGGGCGTGCAGAACTGTTTGCGTGTGCCTCTGGGTGTGCCGCCACGGCCGGCCCACCCGTGGGTGGGCGTGCAGAAGCTGATCTGCGTGTGCCTCTGGGTGTGCCGCCACGGCCGGCCCATCCGTGGGTGGGGCGTGCAGAAAGGCCTGGGGTTGCCTCTGGGTGTGCCGCCACGGCCGGCCCACCCGTGGGTGGGCGTGCAGAACTGTTTGCGTGTGCCACTGGGTGTGCCGCCACGGCCGGCCCACCCGTGGGTGGGCGTGCAGAAGTGTTTGCGTGTTGCCTCTGGGTGTGCCGCCACGGCCGGCCCACCCGTGGGTGAGGCGTGCAGAAGTGCCTGCGGTTGCCTCTGGGTGTGCCGCCACGGCCGGCCCACCCGTGGGTGGGCGTGCAGAACTGTTTGCGTGTGCCTCTGGGTGTGCCGCCACGGCCGGCCTACCCGTGGGTGGGCGTGCAGAAGGGCCTGCGTGTGCCTCTGGTGTGTGCTGCCACGGCCGGCCCACCCGTGGGTGGGCGTGCAGAACTGTTTGCGTGTCCCACTGGGTGTGCCGCCACGGCCGGCCCACCCGTGGGTGGGCGTGCAAACTGTTCTGCGTGTGCCACTGGGTGTGCCGCCACGGCCGGCCCACCCGTGGGTGGGCGTGCAGAACTGTTTACGTGTGCCACTGGGTGTGCCGCCACGGCCGGCCCACCCGTGGAGTGAGCGTGCAGAAGGGCCGGCAGTTGCCTCTGGGTGTGCCGCCACGGCCGGCTCACCCGTGGGTGGGGCGTGCAGAAGGGCCGGCGGTTGCCTCTGGGTGTGCCGCCACGGCCGGCCCACCCATGGGTGGGCGTGCAGAACTGTTTGCGTGTGCCTCTGGGTGTGCCGCCACGGCCGGCCCACCCGTGGGTAGTCGTGCAGAAGGGCCTGCGGTTGCCTCTGGGTGTGCCGCAACGGCCGGCCCACCCGTGGGTGGGCGTGCAGAAGTGCCTGCGTGTTGCCTCTGGGTGTGCCGCCACGGCGGCCCACCCGTGGGTGGGCGTGCAGAAGTGTCTGCGTGTGCCACTGGGTGTGCCGCCACGGCCGGCCCACCCGTGGGTAGGCGTGCAGAAGGGTTCTGCGTGTTGCCTCTGGGTGTGCCGCCACGGCCGGCCCACCCGTGGAGTGGGGCGTGCAGAAGAGGCCTGCGTGTGCCTCTGGGTGTGCCGCCACGGCCGGCCCACCCGTGGGTGGGCGTGCAGAACTGTTTGCGTGTGCCTCTGGGTGTGCCGCCACGGCCGGCCCATCCGTGGGTGGGCGTGCAGAAAGGCCTGCGGGTTGCCTCTGGGTGTGCTGCCACGGCCGGCCCACCCGTGGGTGGGCGTGCAGAACTGTTTGCGTGTGCCACTGGGTGTGCCGCCACGGCCGGCCCACCCGTGGAGTGGGCGTGCAGAACTGTTTGCGTGTGCCACTGGGTGTGCCGCCACGGCCGGCCCACCCGTGGGTGGGCGTGCAGAACTGTTTGCGTGTGCCCGTGGGTGTGCCGCCACGGCCGGCCCACCCGTGGGTGGGCGTGCAGAACTGTTTGCGTGTGCCACTGGGTGTGCCGCCACGGCCGGCCCACCCGTGGAGTGGGCGTGCAGAACTGTTTGCGTGTGCCTCTGGGTGTGCCGCCACGGCCGGCCCACCCGTGGGTGGGCGTGCAGAAGGGTTTGCGTGTTGCCTCTGGGTGTGCCGCCACGGCCGGCCCACCCGTGGGTGGGCGTGCAGAAAGGCCTGCGTGTTGCCTCTGGGTGTGCCGCCACGGCCGGCCCACCCGTGGGTGGGCGTGCAGAACTGTTTGCGTGTGCCACTGGGTGTGCCGCCACGGCCGGCCCACCCGTGGGTGGGCGTGCAGAACTGTTTGCGTGTGCCACTGGGTGTGCCGCCACGGCCGGCCCATCCGTGGAGTGGGCGTGCAGAAAGGCCTGCGTGTTGCCTCTGGGTGTGCCGCCACGGCCGGCCCACCCGTGGGTGGGCGTGCAGAACTGTTTGCGTGTGCCAATGGGTGTGCCGCCACGGCCGGCCCACCCGTGGGTGGGCGTGCAGAACTGTTTGCGTGTGCCACTGGATGTGCCGCCACGGCCGGCCCACCCGTGGGTGGGCGTGCAGAACTGTATGCGTGATCCACTGGCTGTGCCGCCACAGCCGGCCCACCTGTGGGTGGGCGTGCAGAACTGTTTGCGTGTGCCACTAGGTGTGCCGCCACGGCCGGCCCACCCGTGGGTGGGGCGTGCAGAAGTGCCTGCGTTTGCCTCTGGGTGTGCCGCCACGGCCGGCCCACCCGTGGGTGGGCGTGCAGAAGGGTTTGCGGTTCCTCTGGGTGTGCTGCCACGGCCGGCCCACCCGTGGGTGGGCGTGCAGAAAGTGTTTGCGTGTGCCACTGGGTGTGCCGCCACGGCCGGCCTACCCGTGGGTGGGCGTGCAGAAGGGTTTGCGTGTTCCTCTGGGTGTGCTGCCACGGCCGGCCCACCCGTGGGTGGGCGTGCAGAACTGTTTCCGTGTGCCACTGGGTGTGCCGCCACGGCAGGCCCACCCGTGGGTGGGCGTGCAGAACTGTTTGCGTGTGCCACTGGGTGTGCCGCCACGGCCGGCCCACTCGTGGGTGGCGGGCAAAACTCTTTGCGTGTGCCACTGGGTGTGCCACCACGGCCGGCCCACCCGTGGGTGGGCGTGCAGAAGTGCCTGCGTTTGCCTCTGGGTGTGCCGCCACGGCCGGCCCACCCGTGGGTGGGCGTGCAGAACTGTTTGCGTGTGCCTCTGGGGTGTGCCGCCACGGCCGGCCCACCCAAGTGGGTGAGTGGTGCAGAAGTGCTTGCGTGTGCCTCTGGGTTTGCCGCCACGGCCGGCCCACCCGTGGGTGGGCGTGCAGAAGGTTCTGCGGTTGCCTCTGGGTGTGCCGCCACGGCCGGCCCACCCGTGGGTGGGCGTGCAGAACTGCTTGCGTGTGCCTCTGGGTGTGCCGCCACGGCCGGCCCACCGTGGAGTGGGCGTGCAGAACTGTTTGCGTGTGCCGCTGGGATTGTGCCGCCACGGCCGGCCCACCCGTGGGTGGGCGTGCAGAACTGTTTGCGTGTGCCACTGGGTGTGCCGCCACGGCCGGCCCACCCGTGGGTGGGCGTGCAGAAGGGTTTGCGGTTGCCTCTGGGTGTGCCGCCACGGCCGGCCCACCCGTGGGTGGGCGTGCAGAACTGTTTGCGTGTGCCACTGGGGTGTGCCGCCACGGCCGGCCCACCCGTGGGTGGGCGTGCAGAAGCTGTCTGCGTGTTGCCTCTGGGTGTGCCGCCACGGCCGGCCCACCCGTGGGTGGGCGTGCAGAAGAGCCTGCGTTTGCCTCTGGGTGTGCCGCCACGGCCGGCCCACCCGTGGGTGGGCGTGCAGAACTGCTTGCGTGTGCCACTGGGTGTGCCGCCACGGCCGGCCCACCCGTGGGTGGGCGTGCAGAACTGTTTGCGTGTGCCACTGGGTGTGCCGCCACGGCCGGCCCCACCCGTGGGTGGGCGTGCAGAAGCTGTTTGCGTGTGCCTCTGGGTGTGCCGCCACGGCCGGCCCACCCGTGGGTGGGCGTGCAGAACGGTCTGCGTGTTGCCTCTGGGTGTGCCGCCACGGCCGGCCCACCCGTGGAGTGGGCGTGCAGAATTGTTTGCGCGTGCACTCTGGGTGTGCCGCCACGGCCGGCCCACCCGTGGGTGGGCGTGCAGAAAGGTCTGCGGTGTGCCTCTGGGTGTGCCGCCACGGCCGGCCCACCCGTGGGTGGGCGTGCAGAACTGTTTGCGTGTGCCACTGGGTGTGCCGCCACGGCCGGCCCACCCGTGGGTGGGCGTGCAGAAATGTTTGCGTGTGCCTCTGGGTGTGCCGCCACGGCCGGCCCACCCGTGGGTGAGCGTGCAGAACGGTCTGCAGTTGCCTCTGGGTGTGCCGCCACGGCCGGCCCACCCGTGGGTGAGCGTGCAGAAGTGCCTGCGTGTTGCCTCTGGGTGTGCCGCCACGGCCGGCCCACCCGTGGGTGGGCGTGCAGAACTGTTTGCGTGTGCCACTGGGTGTGCCGCCACGGCCGGCCAACCCGTGGGTGGGCGTGCAGAACTGTTTGCGTGATCCACTGGGTGTGCCGCCACGGCCGGCCCACCCGTGGAGTGGGCGTGCAGAGAGCTGTTTGCGTGTGCCTCTGGGTGTGCCGCCACGGCCGGCCCACCCGTGGGTGGCGTGCAGAACTGTTTGCGTGTGCCTCTGGGTGTGCCGCCACGGCCGGCCCACCCGTGGGTGGGTGTGCAGAAGGCTGTTTGCGTGTTGCCTCTGGGTGTGCCGCCACGGCCAACCCACCCGTGGAGTGGGCGTGCAGAAGTGTCTGCGTGTTGCCTCTGGGTGTGCCGCCACGGCCGGCCCACCCGTGGGTGGGCGTGCAGAAGGGTTTGCGTGTTGCCTCTGGGTGTGCCGCCACGGCCGGCCCACCCGTGGAGTGGGGCGTGCAGAAGGGCCTGCGTGTGCCTCTGGGTGTGCCGCCACGGCCGGCCCACCCGTGGAGTGGGCGTGCAGAACTGTTTGCGTGTTGCCTCTGGGTGTGCCGCCACGGCCGGCCCACCCGTGGGTGGGCGTGCAGAACTGTTTGCGTGTGCCTCTGGGTGTGCCGCCACGGCCGGCCCACCCGTGGGTGGGGCGTGCAGAAGAGCCTGCGGTGTGCCTCTGGGTGTGCCGCCACGGCCGGCCCACCCGTGGAGTGGGCGTGCAGAACTGTTTGCGTGTGCCTCTGGGGTGTGCCGCCACGGCCGGCCCACCCGTGGGTGGGCGTGCAGAACTGTTTGCGTGTGCCTCTGGGTGTGCCGCCACGGCCGGCCCACCCGTGGGTGGGCGTGCAGAACTGTCTGCGTGATGCCACTGGGTGTGCCGCCACGGCCGGCCCACCCGTGGGTGGGCGTGCAGAACTGTTTGCGTGTGCCACTGGGTGTGCCGCCACGGCCGGCCCACCCGTGGGTGGGCGTGCAGAAGTGTTTGCGTGTGCCTCTGGGTGTGCCGCCACGGCCGGCCCACCCGTGGGTGGGCGTGCAGAAAGGTTTGCGGTTGCCTCTGGGTGTGCCGCCACGGCCGGCCCACCCGTGGGTGGGCGTGCAGAACTGTTTGCGTGTGCCAATGGGTGTGCCGCCACGGCCGGCCCACCCGTGGGTGGGCGTGCAGAAGTGTTTGCGTGTGCCACTGGGTGTGCCGCCACGGCCGGCCCACCCGTGGGTGGGCGTGCAGAACTGTTTGCGTGATGCCACTGGGTGTGCCGCCACGGCCGGCCCACCCGTGGGTGGGGCGTGCAGAACTGTTTGCGTGTGCCACTGGGGTGTGCCGCCACGGCCGGCCCACCGTGGGTGGGCGTGCAGAACTGTTTGCGTGTGCCACTGGGTGTGCCGCCACGGCCGGCCCACCCGTGGGTGGGCGTGCAGAAGGGCTTGCGTGTTGCCTCTGGGTGTGCCGCCACGGCCGGCCCACCCGTGGGTGGGCGTGCAGAAGGGTTTGCGTGTTGCCTCTGGGTGTGCCGCCACGGCCGGCCCACCCGTGGGTGGGCGTGCAGAACTGTTTGCGTGTGCCACTGGGTGTGCCGCCACGGCCGGCCCACCCGTGGGTGGGCGTGCAGAAGGGTTTGCGTGTTGCCTCTGGGTGTGCCGCCACGGCCGGCCCACCCGTGGGTGGGCGTGCAGAAGGGCCTGCGGTTGCCTCTGGGTGTGCCGCCACGGCCGGCTCACCCGTGGAGTGGGGCGTGCAGAAGGGCCTGCGGTTGCCTCTGGGTGTGCCGCCACGGCCGGCCCACCCGTGGGTGGGCGTGCAGAACTGTTTGCGTGTGCCTCTGGGTGTGCCGCCACGGCCGGCCCACCCGTGGGTGGGCGTGCAGAAGTGTCTGCGTGTGCCTCTGGGGTGTGCCGCCACGGCCGGCCCACCCGTGGGTGGGCGTGCAGAAGTGCCTGCGTTTGCCTCTGGGTGTGCCGCCACGGCCGGCCCACCCGTGGGTGGGCGTGCAGAAGGGCCTGCGTTTGCCTCTGGGTGTGCCGCCACGGCCGGCCCACCCGTGGGTGGGCGTGCAGAACTGTTTGCGTGTGCCTCTGGGTGTGCCGCCACGGCCGGCCCACCCGTGGGTGGGCGTGCAGAACTGTTTGCGTGTGCCACTGGGTGTGCCGCCACGGCCGGCCCATCCGTGGGTGGGCGTGCAGAAAGGCCTGCGGTTGCCTCTGGGTGTGCTGCCACGGCCGGCCCACCCGTGGGTGGGCGTGCAGAAGCTGTTTGCGTGTGCCACTGGGTGTGCCGCCACGGCCGGCCCACCCGTGGGTGGCGTGCAGAACTGTTTGCGTGTGCCACTGGGTGTGCCGCCACGGCCGGCCCACCCGTGGGTGGGCGTGCAGAAGGGTTTGCGGTTGCCTCTGGGTGTGCCGCCACGGCCGGCCCACCCGTGGGTGGGCGTGCAGAAGGGCCTGCGTGTTGCCTCTGGGTGTGCCGCCACGGCCGGCCCACCCGTGGGTGGGCGTGCAGAACAGTTTGCGTGTGCCTCTGGGTGTGCCGCCACGGCCGGCCCACCCGTGGGTGGGCGTGCAGAACTGTTTGCGTGTGCCACTGGATGTGCCGCCACGGCCGGCCCACCCGTGGGTGGGCGTGCAGAAGCTGTTTGCGTGTTGCCACTGGGGTGTGCCGCCACGGCCGGCCCACCCGTGGGTGGGCGTGCAGAAGGGTTTGCGGTTGCCTCTGGGTGTGCCGCCACGGCCGGCCCACCCGTGGGTGGGCGTGCAGAACTGTTTGCGTGATGCCACTGGGTGTGCCGCCACGGCCGGCCCACCCGTGGGTGGGCGTGCAGAACTGTTTGCGTGTGCCACTGGGTGTGCCGCCACGGCCGGCCAACCCGTGGGTGGGCGTGCAGAACTGTTTGCGTGATGCCACTGGGTGTGCCGCCACGGCCGGCCCACCCGTGGGTGGGCGTGCAGAACTGTTTGCGTGTGCCTCTGGGTGTGCCGCCACGGCCGGCCCACCCGTGGGTGGGCGTGCAGAACTGTTTGCGTGTGCCACTGGGTGTGCCGCCACGGCCGGCCCACCCGTGGGTGGGCGTGCAGAACTGTTTGCGTGTGCCTCTGGGTGTGCCGCCACGGCCGGCCCACCCGTGGGTGGGCGTGCAGAACTGTTTGCGTGTGCCACTGGGTGTGCCGCCACGGCCGGCCCACCCGTGGGTGGGCGTGCAGAACTGTTTGCGTGTGCCACTGGGTGTGCCGCCACGGCCGGCCTACCCGTGGGTGGGCGTGCAGAACTGTTTGCGTGATGCCTCTGGGTGTGCCGCCACGGCCGGCCCACCCGTGGAGTGGGCGTGCAGAACTGTTTGCGTGTGCCACTGGGTGTGCCGCCACGGCCGGCCCACCCGTGGGTGGGCGTGCAGAACTGTTTGCGTGTGCCACTGGATGTGCCGCCACGGCCGGCCCACCCGTGGGTGGGCGTGCAGAACTGTTTGCGTGTGCCACTGGGTGTGCCGCCACGGCCGGCCCACCCGTGGAGTGGGCGTGCAGAACTGTTTGCGTGTGCCACTGGGTGTGCCGCCACGGCCGGCCCACCCGTGGAGTGGGCGTGCAGAAGGGTTTGCGGTGTGCCTCTGGGTGTGCCGCCACGGCCGGCCCACCCGTGGAGTGGGCGTGCAGAAGGGCCTGCGGTGTGCCTCTGGGTGTGCCGCCACGGCCGGCCCACCCGTGGGTGGGCGTGCAGAACTGTTTGCGTGTGCCACTGGGTGTGCCGCCACGGCCGGCCCACCCGTGGGTGGGCGTGCAGAAGGGTTTGCGGTTGCCTCTGGGTGTGCCGCCACGGCCGGCCCACCCGTGGGTGGGCGTGCAGAAGGGCCTGCGGTTGGCTCTGGGTGCGCCGCCACGGCCGGCCCACCCGTGGGTGGGCGTGCAGAAGTGCCTGCGTGTTGCCTCTGGGTGTGCCGCCACGGCCGGCCCACCCGTGGGTGGGCGTGCAGAACTGTTTGCGTGTGCCTCTGGGTGTGCCGCCACGGCCGGCCCACCCGTGGGTGGGCGTGCAGAACTGTTTGCGTGTGCCACTGGGTGTGCCGCCACGGCCGGCCCACCCGTGGGTGGGCGTGCAGAACTGTTTGCGTGTGCCACTGGGTGTGCCGCCACGGCCGGCCCACCCGTGGGTGGGCGTGCAGAACTGTTTGCGTGTGCCACTGGGTGTGCCGCCACGGCCGGCCCACCCGTGGGTGGGCGTGCAGAACTGTTTGCGTGTGCCACTGGGTGTGCCGCCACGGCCGGCCCACCCGTGGGTGGGCGTGCAGAACTGTTTGCGGTGTGCCTCTGGGTGTGCCGCCACGGCCGGCCCACCCGTGGGTGGGCGTGCAGAACTGTCTGCGTGTGCCACTGGGTGTGCCGCCACGGCCGGCCCACCCGTGGGTGGGCGTGCAGAAGTGTTTGCGTGTGCCACTGGGTGTGCCGCCACGGCCGGCCCACCCGTGGGTGGGCGTGCAGAAGTGTTTGCGTGTTGCCTCTGGGTGTGCCGCCACGGCCGGCCCACCCGTGGGTGGGCGTGCAGAAAGGCCTGGGGTTGCCTCTGGGTGTGCTGCCACGGCCGGCCCACCCGTGGGTGGGCGTGCAGAACTGTATGCGTGATCCACTGGGTGTGCCGCCACAGCCGGCCCACCTGTTGGTGGGCGTGCAGAACTGTTTGGGTGTGCCACTAGGTGTGCCGCCACGGCCGGCCCACCCGTGGGTGGGCGTGCAAAACTGTTTGCGTGTTCCACTGGGTGTGCCGCCACGGCCGGCCCACCCGTGGGTGGGCGTGCAGAAGGGTCCGCGTTTGGCTCTGAGTGTGCCGCCACGTCCGGCCCACCCGTGGGTGTGCGTGCAGAAGGGCGTGCAGTTGCCTCTGGGTGTGCCGCCACGGCCGGCCCACCCATGTGTGGGCGTGCAAAACAGTTTGCGTGTGCCTCTGGGTGTGCCGCCACGGCCGGCCCACCCGTGGGTGGGCGTGCAGAAGTGCCTGCGTTTGCCTCTGGGTGTGCCGCTACGGCCGGCCCACCCGTGGGTGGGCGTGCAGAACTGTTTGCGTGTGCCACTGGATGTGTTGCCACGGACGGCCCACCCGTGGGTGGGCGTGCAGAAGGGTTTGCGGTTGCCTCTGGGTGTGCCGCCACGGCCGGCCCACCCGTGGGTGGGCGTGCAGAAGGGCCTGCGTGGGCCTCTGGGTGTGCCGCCACGGCCGGCCCACCCGTGGGTGGGCGTGCAGAACTGTTTGCGTGTGCCACTGGCTGTGCCGCCACGGCCGGCCCACCCGTGGGTGGGCGTGCAGAAGAGCCTGCGATTGCCTCTGGGTGTGCCGCCACGGCCGACCCACCCGTGGAGTGGGCGTGCAGAGCTGTTTGCGTGTGCCTCTGGATGTGCCGCCACGGCCGGCTGACCCGTGGGTGGGCGTGCAGAAGGGCCTGCAGTTGCCTCCGCGTGTGCTGCCACGGCCGGCCCACCCGTGGGTGGGCGTGCAGAACTGTTTGCGTGTGCCACTGGATGTGCCGCCACGGCCGGCGCAAGCGTGGGTGGGCGTGCAAAACTGTTTGCGTGTGCCACTGGGTGTGCCGCCACGGCCGGCCCACCCGTGGGTGGGCGTGCAGAAGGGCCTGCAATTGCCTCTGGGTGTGCCGCCCGGCCGGCCCACCCGTGGGTGGGCGTGCAGAAGAGCTTGCGTGTGCCACTAGGTGTGCCGCCACGGTCGGCCCACCCGTGGGTGGGCGTGCAGAAGGGCCTAGGGTTGCCTCTGGGTGTGCCGCCACGGCAGGCCCACCCGTGGGTGGGCGTGCAGAAGGGTCCGCGTTTGGCTCTGAGTGTGCCGCCACGTCCGGCCCACCCGTGGGTGGGCGTGCAGAAGGGTCTGCGGTTGCCTCTGGGTGTGCCGCCACGGCCGGCCCACCCGTGGGTGGGCGTGCAGAAGGGTTTGCGG
The DNA here is from genome assembly GCA_034336685.1 of Luscinia luscinia. Taxonomy (NCBI): domain Eukaryota; kingdom Metazoa; phylum Chordata; class Aves; order Passeriformes; family Muscicapidae; genus Luscinia; species Luscinia luscinia. The sequence continues at coordinate 30,284 of JAKWBO010000572.1, forward strand.
TTGCCTCTGGGAGTGCCGCCATGGCCGGCCCACCCGTGGGTGGGCGTGCAGAAACTTGTTTGCGTGTGTCTCTGGGTGTGCCGCCACGGCCGGCCCACCCGTGGGTGGGCGTGCAGAAGGGCCTGCAGTTGCCTCTGGGTGTGCCACCACGGCCGGCCCACCCGCGGGTGGGCGTGCAGAACTGTTTGCGTGTGCCTCTGCTTGTGCCGCCACGGCCGGCCCACCCGTGGGTGGGCGTGCAGAAGGGCCTGCAGTTGCCTCTGGGTGTGCCGCCACGGCCGGCCCACCCGTAGTTGGGCGTGCAGAAGTGCCTGCGTTTGCCTCTGGGCGTGCCCCCACGGCCGGCCCACCCGTGGGTGGGCGTGCAGAACTGTTTGCGTTTGCCACTGGGTGTGCTGCCACGGCCGGCCCACCCGTGGGTGGGCGTGCAGAACTTTTTGCGTGTGCCACTGGGTGTGCCGCCACGGCCGGCCCACCCGTGGGTGGGCGTGCAGAAGGGCCTAGGGTTGCCTCTGGGTGTGCCGCCTCGGCCGGCCCACCCGTGGGTGGGCGTGCAGAAGGGCCTGCGGTTGCCTCTGGGAGTGCCGCCACGGCCGGCCCACCCGTGGGTGGGCGTGCAGAAGGGTTTGCGGTTGCCTCTGGGTGTGCCACCACGGCCGGCCCACCCGCGGGTGGGCGTGCAGAACTGTTTGCGTGTGCCTCTGGTTGTGCCGCCACGGCCGGTACACCCGTGGGTGGGCGTGCAGAAGGGCCTGCGTGTGCCTCTGTGTGTGCCGCCACGGCCGGCCCACCCGTGGGTGGGCGTGCAGAACTGTTTGCGTGTGCCAATGGCTGTGCCGCCACGGCCGGCCCACCCGTGGGTGGGCGTGCAGAAGGGCCTGCAGTTGCCTCTGGGTGTGCCACCACGGCCGGCCCACCCGTGGGTGGGCGTGCAGAAGGGCCTGCAGTTGCCTCTGGGTGTGCCGCCACGGCCGGCACACCCGTGGGTGGGCGTGCAGAAGGGCCTGGGTTTGCCTCTGGGTGTGCCGCCACGGCCGGCTGACCCGTGGGTGGGCGTGCAGAAGGGCCTGCATTTGCCTCCGCGTGTGCTGCCACGGCCGGCCCACCCGTGGGTAGCGTGCAGAAGCGCCTGTGGTTGCCTCTGGGTGTGCCGCCACGGCCGGCCCACCCGTGGGTGGGCGTGCAGAACGGCCTGCGTGAAGCCTCTGTGTGAGCCGCTACGGCCGGCCCACCCGTGGGTGGGCGTGCAGAGAGTGTTCGCGTGTGCCACTGGGTGTGCCGCCACGGCCGGCCCACCCGTGGGTGGGCGTGCAGAAGGGTTTGCGGTTGCCTCTGGGTGTGCCGCCACGGCCGGCCCACCCGTGGGTGGGCGTGCAGAACAGTTTGCGTGTGCCTCTGGGTGTGCCGCCACGGCCGGCCCACCCGTGGGTGAGGCGTACAGAAGTGTTTGCGTGTGCCTCTGGGTGTGCCGCCACGGCCGGCCCACCCGTGGGTGGGCGTGCAGAACTGTTTGCGGTTGCCAGTGGATGTGCCGCCACGGCGGTCCACCCGTGGGTGGGCGTGCAGAACTGTATGCGTGATCCACTGGGTGTGCCGCCACAGCCGGCTCACTCGTGGCTGGCGTGCAGAACTGTTTGCGTGTGCCACTGGGTGTGCCGCCACGGCCGGCCTACCCGAGGATGGGGCGTGCAGAAGGGTTTGCGTGTGCCACTGGGTGTGCAGCCTCGGCCGGCCCACCCGTGGAGTGGGCGTGCAGAACTGTTTGCGGCTGCCTCTGGTTGTGCCGCCACGGCCGGCGCACCCGTGGGTGGGCGTGCAGAAGGGCCTGCGTTTGCCTCTGGGTGTGCCGCCACGGCCGGCCCACCCGTGGAGTGAGCGTGCAGAAGGGCCGGCAGTTGCCTCTGGGTGTGCCGCCACGGCCGGCTTACCCGTGGGTGGGCATGCAGAAGGGCCGGCAGTTGCCTCTGGGTGTGCCGCCACGGCCCGGCCACCCATGGGTGGGCGTGCAGAACTGTTTGCGTGTGCCTCTGGGTGTGCCGCCACGGCCGGCCCACCCGTGGGTGGGCGTGCAGAACTGTTTGCGTGTGCCACTGGATGTGCCGCCACGGCCGGCCCACCCGTGGGTGGGCGTGCAGAACTGTTTGCGTGTGCCACTGGGTGTGCCGCCACAGCCGGCCCACCCGTGGGTGGGGCGTGCAGAACTGTTTGCGGTGTGCCACTGGGTGTGCAGCCTCGGCCGGCCCACCCGTGGGTGGGCGTGCAGAACTGTTTGCGTGTGCCACTGGGGTTGTGCCGCCACGGCCGGCCCACCCGTGGGTGGGCGTGCAGAACTGTTTGCGGTTGCCTCTGGGTGTGCCGCCACGGCCGGCCCACCCGTGGGTGGGCGTGCAGAACTGCTTTGCGTGTGCCACTGGGTGTGCCGCCACGGCCGGCCCACCCGTGGGTTGGGCGTGCAGAAGGGTTTGCGTGTGTCACTGGTGTGTGCCGCCACGGCCGGCCCACCCGTGGAGTGGGCGTGCAGAACGGTTTGCGGTTGCCTCTGGGTGTGCCGCCACGGCCGGCCCACCCGTGGGTGGGGCGTGCAGAAAGGCCTGCGGTTTGCCTCTGGGGTGTGCCGCCACGGCCGGCCCACCCGTGGGTGGGCGTGCAGAACTGTATGCGTGATGCCACTGGGTGTGCCGCCACGGCCGGCCCACCTGTGGGTGGCGTGCAGAACTGTTTGCGGTGTGCCACTGGGTGTGCCGCCACGGCCGGCCCACCCGTGGGTGGGCGTGCAGAAACTGTTTGCGTGTGCCACTGGGTGTGCCGCCACGGCCGGCCCACCCGTGGAGTGGGCGTGCAGAAGGGTCTGCGGTTGCCTCTGGGTGTGCCGCCACGGCCGGCCCACCCGTGGGTGTGGCGTGCAGAAGGCTGCTGCAGTTGCCTCTGGGTGTGCCGCCACGGCCGGCCCACCCGTGGGTGGGCGTGCAAAACAGTTTGCGTGTGCCTCTGGGTGTGCCGCCACGGCCGGCCCACCCGTGGGTGGGCGTGCAGAAGTGCCTGCGTTTGCCTCTGGGGTGTGCCGCCACGGCCGGCCCACCCGTGGGTGGGCGTGCAGAACTGTTTGCGTGTGCCACTGGGTGTGCCGCCACGGCCGGCCCACCCGTGGGTGGGCGTGCAGAAGGGTTTGCGGTTGCCTCTGGGTGTGCCGCCACGGCCGGCCCACCCGTGGGTGGGCGTGCAGAAGGGCCTGCGTGTGCCTCTGGGTGTGCCGCCACGGCCGGCCCACCCGTGGGTGGGCGTGCAGAACTGTTTGCGTGTGCCACTGGGTGTGCCGCCACGGCCGGCCCACCCGTGGGTGGGGCGTGCAGAACGGTCTGCAGTTGCCTCTGGGTGTGCCGCCACGGCCGGCCCACCCGTGGGTGGGCGTGCAGAACTGTTTGCGTGTGCCTCTGGATGTGCCGCCACGGCCGGCTGACCCGTGGGTGGGCGTGCAGAAGGGTCTGCGGTTGCCTCTGGGTGTGCTGCCACGGCCGGCCCACCCGTGGGTGGGCGTGCAGAACTGTTTGCGTGTGCCACTGGGTGTGCCGCCACGGCCGGCCCACCCGTGGGTGGGCGTGCAGAACTGTTTGCGTGTGCCACTGGGGTGTGCCGCCACGGCCGGCCCACCCGTGGGTGGGCGTGCAGAAGGGCCTGCAGTTGCCTCTGGGTGTGCCGCCACGGCCGGCCCACCCGTGGGTGGGCGTGCAGAAGCTGTTTGCGTGTGCCACTGGGTGTGCCGCCACGGCCGGCCCACCCGTGGGTGGGCGTGCAGAACTGTTTGCGTGTGCCACTGGGTGTGCCGCCACGGCCGGCCCACCCGTGGAGTGGGCGTGCAGAACTGTTTGCGTGTTGCCTCTGGGTGTGCCGCCACGGCCGGCCCACCCGTGGGTGGGCGTGCAGAACTGTTTGCGTGTTGCCTCTGGGTGTGCCGCCACGGCCGGCCCACCCGTGGGTGGGGCGTGCAGAAGGGTTTGCGTGTTGCCTCTGGGTGTGCCGCCACGGCCGGCCCACCCGTGGGTGGGCGTGCAGAACTGTTTGCGTGTGCCTCTGGGTGTGCCGCCACGGCCGGCCCACCCGTGGGTGGGCGTGCAGAAGGTGCCTGCGTGTGCCTCTGGGTGTGCCGCCACGGCCGGCCCACCCGTGGGTGGGCGTGCAGAAGGGTTTGCGGTTGCCTCTGGGTGTGCCGCCACGGCCGGCCCACCCGTGGGTGGGCGTGCAGAAGTGTCTGCGTGTGCCTCTGGGTGTGCCGCCACGGCCGGCCCACCCGTGGGTGGGCGTGCAGAACTGTTTGCGTGTGCCACTGGGTGTGCCGCCACGGCCGGCCCACCCGTGGGTGGGCGTGCAGAACTGTTTGCGTGTGCCACTGGGTGTGCCGCCACGGCCGGCCCACCCGTGGGTGGGCGTGCAGAAGGGCCTGCAGTGTGCCTCTGGGTGTGCCGCCACGGCCGGCCCACCCGTGGGTGGGCGTGCAGAACTGTTTGCGTGTTGCCTCTGGGTGTGCCGCTGCGGCCGGCCCACCCGTGGGTGGGCGTGCAGAACGGCTTGCGTGTGCCACTGGGTGTGCCGCCACGGCCGGCCCACCCGTGGGTGGGCGTGCAGAAGTGCCTGCGTGTTGCCTCTGGGTGTGCCGCCACGGCCGGCCCACCCGTGGGTGGGCGTGCAGAAGTGCTTGCGTGTGCCTCTGGGTGTGCCGCCACGGCCGGCCCACCCGTGGGTGGGCGTGCAGAAGGGTTTGCGTGTTGCCTCTGGGTGTGCCGCCACGGCCGGCCCACCCGTGGGTGGGCGTGCAGAACTGTTTGCGTGTGCCACTGGGTGTGCCGCCACGGCCGGCCCACCCGTGGAGTGGGCGTGCAGAACGGTTTGCGTGTTGCCTCTGGGTGTGCCGCCACGGCCGGCCCACCCGTGGGTGGGCGTGCAGAAGGGCCTGCGTGTTGCCTCTGGGTGTGCCGCCACGGCCGGCCCACCCGTGGGTGGGCGTGCAGAAGCTGTCTGCGTGTGCCTCTGGGTGTGCCGCCACGGCCGGCCCACCCGTGGGTGGGCGTGCAGAACTGTTTGCGTGTGCCACTGGGTGTGCCGCCACGGCCGGCCCACCCGTGGGTGGGCGTGCAGAACTGTTTGCGTGTGCCACTGGGTGTGCCGCCACGGCCGGCCCACCCGTGGGTGGGCGTGCAGAACTGTATGCGTGATGCCACTGGGGTGTGCCGCCACAGCCGGCCCACCTGTTGGTGGGCGTGCAGAACTGTTTGCGTGTGCCACTAGGTGTGCCGCCACGGCCGGCCCACCCGTGGGTGGGCGTGCAGAACTGTTTGCGTGTGCCACTGGGTGTGCCGCCACGGCCGGCCCACCCGTGGGTGGGCGTGCAGAACTGTATGCGTGATCCACTGGCTGTGCCGCCACAGCCGGCCTACCTGTGGGTGGGCGTGCAGAACTGTTTGCGTGTGCCACTAGGTGTGCCGCCACGGCCGGCCCACCCGTGGGTGGGCGTGCAGAAGTGCCTGCGTTTGCCTCTGGGTGTGCCGCCACGGCCGGCCCACCCGTGGGGTGGGGCGTGCAGAAGGGTTTGCGGTTCCTCTGGGGTGTGCTTCCACGGCCGGCCCACCCGTGGGTGGGCGTGCAGAAGTGTTTGCGTGTGCCACTGGGTGTGCCGCCACGGCCGGCCTACCCGTGGGTGGGCGTGCAGAAGGGTTTGCGGTTCCTCTGGGTGTGCTGCCACGGCCGGCCCACCCGTGGGTGGGCGTGCAGAACTGTTTCCGTGTGCCACTGGGTGTGCCGCCACGGCAGGCCCACCCGTGGGTGGGCGTGCAGAACTCTTTGCGTGTGCCACTGGGTGTGCCGCCACGGCCGGCCCACTCGTGGGTGGCGTGCAAAACTCTTTGCGTGTGCCACTGGGTGTGCCACCACGGCCGGCCCACGCGTGGGTGGGCGTGCAGAAGGGCCTGCAGTTGCCTCTGAGTGTGCCGCCACGGCCGGCCCACCCGTGGGTGGGCGTGCAGAACTGTTTGCGTGTGCCTCTTGGTGTGCCGCTGCGGCCGGCCCATTCGTGGGTGGGTGTGCAGAAAGGCCTGCGGTTGCCTCTGGGTGTGCCGCCACGGCCGGCCCACCCGTGGGTGGGCGTGCAGAAGGGCCTGGGGTTGCCTCTGGGTGTGCCGCCACGGCCGGCCCACCCGTGGGTGGGCGTGCAGAAGTGCCTGCGTTTGCCTCTGGGTGTGCCGCCACGGCCGGCCCACCCATAGGTGGGCGTGCAGAAGGGTTTGCGGTTCCTCTGGGTGTGCTGCCACGGCCGGCCCACCCGTGGGTGGTCGTGCAGAAGTGTTTGCGTGTGCCACTGGGTGTGCCGCCACGGCCGGCCTACCCGTGGGTGGGCGTGCAGAAGGGTTTGCGGTTGCCTCTGGGTGTGCCGCCACGGCCGGCCCACCCGTCGGTGGGCGTGCAGAAGTGCCTGCGTTTGCCACTGGGTGTGCCGCCACGGCCGGCCCACCCGTGGGTGGGCGTGCAGAAGGGCCTGCGTGAAGCCTCTGGGTGTGCCGCACGGCCG
>JAKWBO010000573.1:0-36830 GCA_034336685.1 Luscinia luscinia
CTGCGGTTGCCTCTGGGTGTGCCGCCACGGCCGGCCCACCCGTGGGTGGGCGTGCAGAAGGGTTCTGCGGTTGCCTCTGGGTGTGCCGCCACGGCCGGCCCACCCGTGGGTGGGCGTGCAGAAGGGCCTGCGTGTGCCTCTGGGTGTGCCGCCACGGCCGGCCCACCCGTGGGTGGGCGTGCAGAACTGTTTGCGTGTGCCACTGGGTGTGCCGCCACGGCCGGCCCACCCGTGGGTGGGCGTGCAGAAGGGTTTGCGGTTGCCTCTGGGTGTGCCGCCACGGCCGGCCCACCCGTGAGTGGGCGTGCAGAAGGGCCTGCGGTTGCCTCTGGGTGTGCCGCCACGGCCGGCCCACCCGTGGGTGGGCGTGCAGAACTGTTTGCGTGTGCCACTGGGTGTGCCGCCACGGCCGGCCCACCCGTGGGTGGGCGTGCAGAACTGTTTGCGTGTGCCACTGGGTGTGCCGCCACCGCCGGCTCACCCGTGGCTGGCGTGCAGAACTGTTTGCGTGTGCCACTGGGTGTGCCGCCACGGCCGGCCCACCCGTGGTTGGGCGTGCAGAACTGTTTGCGTGTGCCACTGGATGTGCCGCCACGGCCGGCCCACCCGTGGGTGGGCGTGCAGAAGTGCCTGCGTTTGCCTCTGGGTGTGCCGCCACGGCCGGCCCACCCGTGGGTGGGCGTGCAGAACTGTTTGCGTGTGCCACTGGGTGTGCCGCCACGGCCGGCCCACCCGTGGGTGGGCGTGCAGAACTGTTTGCGTGTGCCACTGGGTGTGCCGCCACGGCCGGCCTACCCGAGGGTGGGCGTGCAGAAGGGTTTGCGGTTGCCTCTGGGTGTGCCGCCACGGCCGGCCCACCCGTGGGTGGGCGTGCAGAAGGGCCTGCGGTTGCCTCTGGGTGTGCCGCCACGGCCGGGCCACCCGTGGGTGGGCGTGCAGAACTGTTTGCGTGTGCCACTGGGTGTGCCGCTACGGCCGGCCCACCCGTGGGTGGGCGTGCAGAACTGTTTGCGTGTGCCACTGGGTGTGCCGCCACGACCGGCCCACCCGTGGGTGGGCGTGCAGAAGGGTTTGCGGTTGCCTCTGGGTGTGCCGCCACGGCCGGCCCACCCGTGAGTGGGCGTGCAGAAGGGCCTGCGGTTGCCTCTGGGTGTGCCGCCACGGCCGGCCCACCCGTGGGTGGGCGTGCAGAAGGGCCTGCGTGTGCCTCTGGGTGTGCCGCCACGGCCGGCCCACCCGTGGGTGGCCGTGCAGAACTGTTTGCGTGTGCCACTGGGTGTGCAGCCACGGCCGGCCCACCCGTGGGTGGGCGTGCAGAAGTGCCTGCGTGTTGCCTCTGGGTGTGCCGCCACGGCCGGCCCACCCGTGGGTGGGCGTGCAGAAGGGCCTGCGGTTGCCTCTGGGTGTGCCGCCACGGCCGGCCCACCCGTGGGTGGGCGTGCAGAACTGTTTGCGTGTGCCACTGGGTGTGCCGCTACGGCCGGCCCACCCGTGGGTGGGCGTGCAGAACTGTTTGCGTGTGCCACTGGGTGTGCCGCCACGGCCGGCCCACCCGTGGGTGGGCGTGCAGAAGGGTTTGCGGTTGCCTCTGGGTGTGCCGCCACGGCCGGCCCACCCGTGAGTGGGCGTGCAGAAGGGCCTGCGGTTGCCTCTGGGTGTGCCGCCACAGCCGGCCCACCCGTGGGTGGGCGTGCAGAACTGTTTGCGTGTGCCACTGGGTGTGCCGCCACGGCCGGCCCACCCGTGGGTGGGCGTGCAGAACTGTTTGCGTGTGCCACTGGGTGTGCCGCCACCGCCGGCCCACCCGTGGCTGGCGTGCAGAACTCTTTGCGTGTGCCACTGGGTGTGCCGCCACGGCCGGCCCACCCGTGGGTGGGCGTGCAGAACTGTTTGCGTGTGCCACTGGGTGTGCCGCCACGGCCGGCCCACCCGTGGGTGGGCGTGCAGAACTGTTTGCGTGTGCCACTGGGTGTGCCGCCACGGCCGGCCCACCCGTGGGTGGGCGTGCAGAAGTGCCTGCGTTTGCCTCTGGGTGTGCCGCCACGGCCGGCCCACCCGTGGGTGGGCGTGCAGAACTGTTTGCGTGTGCCACTGGATGTGCCGCCACGGCCGGCCCACCCGTGGGTGGGCGTGCAGAACTGTTTGCGTGTGCCACTGGGTGTGCCGCCACGACCGGCCCACCCGTGGGTGGGCGTGCAGAACTGTTTGCGTGTGCCACTGGGTGTGCCGCCACGGCCGGCCTACCCGTGGGTGGGCGTGCAGAAGGGTTTGCGGTTGCCTCTGGGTGTGCCGCCACGGCCGGCCCACCCGTGGGTGGGCGTGCAGAAGGGCCTGCGGTTGCCTCTGGGTGTGCCGCCACGGCCGGCCCACCCGTGGGTGGGCGTGCAGAACTGTTTGCGTGTGCCACTGGGTGTGCCGCCACGGCCGGCCCACCCGTGGGTGGGCGTGCAGAACTGTTTGCGTGTGCCACTGGGTGTGCCGCCACGACCGGCCCACCCGTGGGTGGGCGTGCAGAAGGGTTTGCGTGTTGCCTCTGGGTGTGCCGCCACGGCCGGCCCACCCGTGAGTGGGCGTGCAGAAGGGCTTGCGTGTTGCCTCTGGGTGTGCCGCCACGGCCGGCCCACCCGTGGGTGGGCGTGCAGAACTGTTTGCGTGTGCCACTGGGTGTGCCGCCACGGCCGGCCCACCCGTGGGTGGGCGTGCAGAACTGTCTGCGTGTGCCACTGGGTGTGCCGCCACGGCCGGCCCACCCGTGGGTGGGCGTGCAGAAGATGCCTGCGTTTGCCTCTGGGTGTGCCGCCACGGCCGGCCCACCCGTGGAGTGGGCGTGCAGAACTGTTTGCGTGTGCCACTGGATGTGCCGCCACGGCCGGCCCACCCGTGGGTGGGCGTGCAGAACTGTTTGCGTGTGCCACTGGGTGTGCCGCCACGGCCGGCCCACCCGTGGGTGGGCGTGCAGAACTGTTTGCGTGTGCCACTGGGTGTGCCGCCACGGCCGGCCTACCCGTGGGTGGGCGTGCAGAAGGGTTTGCGGTTGCCTCTGGGTGTGCCGCCACGGCCGGCCCACCCGTGGGTGGGCGTGCAGAACTGTTTGCGGTTGCCTCTGGGTGTGCCGCCACGGCCGGCCCACCCGTGGGTGGGCGTGCAGAAGGGTTTGCGGTTGCCTCTGGGTGTGCCGCCACGGCCGGCCCACCCGTGAGTGGGCGTGCAGAAGGGCCTGCGGTTGCCTCTGGGTGTGCCGCCACGGCCGGCCCACCCGTGGGTGGGCGTGCAGAACTGTTTGCGTGTGCCACTGGGTGTGCCGCCACGGCCGGCCCACCCGTGGGTGGGCGTGCAGAAGGGTTTGCGGTTGCCTCTGGGTGTGCCGCCACGGCCGGCCCACCCGTGGGTGGGCGTGCAGAACTGTTTGCGTGTGCCACTGGGTGTGCAGCCACGGCCGGCCCACCCGTGGGTGGGCGTGCAGAAGGGTTTGCGTGTGCCACTGGGTGTGCCGCCACCGCCGGCTCACCCGTGGCTGGCGTGCAGAACTGTTTGCGTGTGCCACTGGGTGTGCCGCCACGGCCGGCCCACCCGTGGGTGGGCGTGCAGAACTGTTTGCGTGTGCCACTGGATGTGCCGCCACGGCCGGCCCACCCGTGGGTGGGCGTGCAGAAAGTGCCTGCGTTTGCCTCTGGGTGTGCCGCCACGGCCGGCCCACCCGTGGAGTGGGCGTGCAGAACTGTTTGCGTGTGCCACTGGGTGTGCCGCCACGGCCGGCCCACCCGTGGGTGGGCGTGCAGAACTGTTTGCGTGTGCCACTGGGTGTGCCGCCACAGCCGGCCCACCCGTGGGTGGGCGTGCAGAACTGTTTGCGTGTGCCACTGGGTGTGCCGCCACGGCCGGCCTACCCGTGGGTGGGCGTGCAGAAGGGTTTGCGGTTGCCTCTGGGTGTGCCGCCACGGCCGGCCCACCCGTGGGTGGGCGTGCAGAAGGGCCTGCGGTTGCCTCTGGGTGTGCCGCCACGGCCGGCCCACCCGTGGGTGGGCGTGCAGAACTGTTTGCGTGTGCCACTGGGTGTGCCGCTACGGCCGGCCCACCCGTGGGTGGGCGTGCAGAACTGTTTGCGTGTGCCACTGGGTGTGCCGCCACGGCCGGCCCACCCGTGGCTGTGGCGTGCAGAAGGGTTTGCGTGTGCCTCTGGGTGTGCCGCCACGGCCGGCCCACCCGTGAGTGGGCGTGCAGAAGGGCCTGCGGTGTGCCTCTGGGTGTGCCGCCACGGCCGGCCCACCCGTGGGTGGGCGTGCAGAACTGTTTGCGTGTGCCACTGGGTGTGCCGCCACGGCCGGCCCACCCGTGGGTGGGCGTGCAGAAGGGTCTGCGTGTTGCCTCTGGGTGTGCCGCCACGGCCGGCCCACCCGTGGGTGGGCGTGCAGAACTGTTTGCGTGTGCCTCTGGGTGTGCCGCCACGGCCGGCCCACCCGTGGGTGGGCGTGCAGAAGGGTTTGCGTGTTGCCTCTGGGTGTGCCGCCACGGCCGGCCCACCCGTGGGTGGGCGTGCAGAACTGTTTGCGTGTGCCACTGGGTGTGCCGCCACGGCCGGCCCACCCGTGGGTGGGCGTGCAGAACTGTTTGCGTGTGCCACTGGGTGTGCCGCCACGGCCGGCCCACCCGTGGGTGGGCGTGCAGAACTGTTTGCGTGTGCCACTGGGTGTGCCGCCACGGCCGGCCCACCCGTGGGTGGGCGTGCAGAAGGGTTTGCGGTTGCCTCTGGGTGTGCCGCCACGGCCGGCCCACCCGTGGGTGGGCGTGCAGAACTGTTTGCGTGTGCCACTGGGTGTGCCGCCACGGCCGGCCCACCCGTGGGTGGGCGTGCAGAACTGTTTGCGTGTGCCACTGGGTGTGCCGCCACGGCCGGCCCACCCGTGGGTGGGCGTGCAGAAGGGTTTGCGTGTTGCCTCTGGGTGTGCCGCCACGGCCGGCCCACCCGTGGGTGGGCGTGCAGAACGGTTTGCGTGTGCCACTGGGTGTGCCGCCACGGCCGGCCCACCCGTGGGTGGGCGTGCAGAACTGTTTGCGTGTGCCACTGGGTGTGCCGCCACGGCCGGCCCACCCGTGGGTGGGCGTGCAGAACTGTTTGCGTGTGCCACTGGATGTGCCGCCACGGCCGGCCCACCCGTGGGTGGGCGTGCAGAAGGGTTTGCGGTTGCCTCTGGGTGTGCCGCCACGGCCGGCCCACCCGTGGGTGGGCGTGCAGAAGCGGTTTGCGTGTGCCACTGGGTGTGCCGCCACGGCCGGCCCACCCGTGGGTGGGCGTGCAGAACTGTTTGCGTGTGCCACTGGGTGTGCCGCCACGGCCGGCCCACCCGTGGGTGGGCGTGCAGAAGGGTTTGCGGTTGCCTCTGGGTGTGCCGCCACGGCCGGCCCACCCGTGGGTGGGCGTGCAGAACTGTTTGCGTGTGCCACTGGGTGTGCCGCCACAGCCGGCCCACCCGTGGGTGGGCGTGCAGAACTGTTTGCGTGTGCCACTGGGTGTGCCGCCACGGCCGGCCCACCCGTGGGTGGGCGTGCAGAACTGTTTGCGTGTGCCACTGGGTGTGCCGCCACGGCCGGCCCACCCGTGGGTGGGCGTGCAGAAGGGTTTGCGGTAGCCTCTGGGTGTGCCGCCACGGCCGGCCCACCCGTGGGTGGGCGTGCAGAAGTGTCTGCGGTGTGCCTCTGGGTGTGCCGCCACGGCCGGCCCACCCGTGGTTGGGCGTGCAGAACTGTTTGCGTGTGCCACTGGGTGTGCCGCCACGGCCGGCCCACCCGTGGGTGGGCGTGCAGAAGGGTTTGCGGTTGCCTCTGGGTGTGCCGCCACGGCCGGCCCACCCGTGGGTGGGCGTGCAGAACTGTTTGCGTGTGCCACTGGGTGTGCCGCCACGGCCGGCCCACCCGTGGGTGGGCGTGCAGAAGGGTTTGCGGTTGCCTCTGGGTGTGCCGCCACGGCCGGCCCACCCGTGGGTGGGCGTGCAGAACTGTTTGCGTGTGCCACTGGGTGTGCCGCCACGGCCGGCCCACCCGTGGGTGGGCGTGCAGAACTGTTTGCGTGTGCCACTGGGTGTGCCGCCACGGCCGGCCCACCCGTGGGTGGGCGTGCAGAACTGTTTGCGTGTGCCACTGGGTGTGCCGCCACGGCCGGCCCACCCGTGGGTGGGCGTGCAGAAGTGTTTGCGGTTGCCTCTGGGTGTGCCGCCACGGCCGGCCCACCCGTGGGTGGGCGTGCAGAACTGTTTGCGTGTGCCACTGGGTGTGCCGCCACGGCCGGCCCACCCGTGGGTGGGCGTGCAGAACTGTTTGCGTGTGCCACTGGGTGTGCCGCCACGGCCGGCCCACCCGTGGAGTGGGCGTGCAGAAGGGTTTGCGGTTGCCTCTGGGTGTGCCGCCACGGCCGGCCCACCCGTGGGTGGGCGTGCAGAACTGTTTGCGTGTGCCACTGGGTGTGCAGCCACGGCCGGCCCACCCGTGGGTGGGCGTGCAGAACTGTTTGCGTGTGCCACTGGGTGTGCCGCCACGGCCGGCCCACCCGTGGGTGGGCGTGCAGAACTGTTTGCGTGTGCCACTGGGTGTGCCGCCACGGCCGGCCCACCCGTGGGTGGGCGTGCAGAAGGGTTTGCGGTTGCCTCTGGGTGTGCCGCCACGGCCGGCCCACCCGTGGGTGGGCGTGCAGAACTGTTTGCGTGTGCCACTGGGTGTGCCGCTACGGCCGGCCCACCCGTGGGTGGGCGTGCAGAACTGTTTGCGTGTGCCACTGGGTGTGCCGCCACGGCCGGCCCACCCGTGGGTGGGCGTGCAGAACGGTTTGCGTGTTGCCTCTGGGTGTGCCGCCACGGCCGGCCCACCCGTGGGTGGGCGTGCAGAACTGTTTGCGTGTGCCACTGGGTGTGCCGCCACGGCCGGCCCACCCGTGGGTGGGCGTGCAGAACTGTTTGCGTGTGCCACTGGGTGTGCCGCCACGGCCGGCCCACCCGTGGGTGGGCGTGCAGAACTGTTTGCGTGTGCCACTGGGTGTGCCGCCACGGCCGGCCCACCCGTGGGTGGGCGTGCAGAAGGGTTTGCGTGTTGCCTCTGGGTGTGCCGCCACGGCCGGCCCACCCGTGGGTGGGCGTGCAGAACTGTCTGCGTGTGCCTCTGGGTGTGCCGCCACGGCCGGCCCACCCGTGGGTGGGCGTGCAGAACTGTTTGCGTGTGCCACTGGGTGTGCCGCCACGGCCGGCGCACCCGTGGGTGGGCGTGCAGAAGTGTTTGCGGTTGCCTCTGGGTGTGCCGCCACGGCCGGCCCACCCGTGGGTGGGCGTGCAGAACTGTTTGCGTGTGCCACTGGGTGTGCCGCCACGGCCGGCCCACCCGTGGGTGGGCGTGCAGAACTGTTTGCGTGTGCCACTGGGTGTGCAGCCACGGCCGGCCCACCCGTGGGTGGGCGTGCAGAACTGTTTGCGTGTGCCACTGGGTGTGCCGCCACGGCCGGCCCACCCGTGGGTGGGCGTGCAGAAGGGTTTGCGTGTTGCCTCTGGGTGTGCCGCCACGGCCGGCCCACCCGTGGGTGGGCGTGCAGAACTGTTTGCGGTGTGCCACTGGGTGTGCCGCCACGGCCGGCCCACCCGTGGGTGGGCGTGCAGAAGCTGTTTGCGTGTGCCACTGGGTGTGCCGCCACGGCCGGCCCACCCGTGGGTGGGCGTGCAGAAGGGTTTGCGTGTTGCCTCTGGGTGTGCCGCCACGGCCGGCCCACCCGTGGGTGGGCGTGCAGAACTGTTTGCGTGTGCCACTGGGTGTGCCGCCACGGCCGGCCCACCCGTGGGTGGGCGTGCAGAAGGGTTTGCGTGTGCCACTGGGTGTGCCGCCACGGCCGGCCCACCCGTGGGTGGGCGTGCAGAACTGCTTTGCGTGTGCCACTGGGTGTGCCGCCACGGCCGGCCCACCCGTGGGTGGGCGTGCAGAACTGTTTGCGTGTGCCACTGGGTGTGCCGCCACGGCCGGCCCACCCGTGGGTGGGCGTGCAGAAGTGTCTGCGTGTTGCCTCTGGGTGTGCCGCCACGGCCGGCCCACCCGTGGGTGGGCGTGCAGAACTGTTTGCGTGTGCCACTGGGTGTGCCGCCACGGCCGGCCCACCCGTGGGTGGGCGTGCAGAACTGTTTGCGTGTGCCACTGGGTGTGCCGCCACGGCCGGCCCACCCGTGGGTGGGCGTGCAGAACTGTTTGCGTGTGCCACTGGGTGTGCCGCCACGGCCGGCCCACCCGTGGGTGGGCGTGCAGAACTGTTTGCGTGTGCCACTGGGTGTGCCGCCACGGCCGGCCCACCCGTGGGTGGGCGTGCAGAACTGTTTGCGTGTTGCCTCTGGGTGTGCCGCCACGGCCGGCCCACCCGTGGGTGGGCGTGCAGAAGGGTTTGCGGTGTGCCTCTGGGTGTGCCGCCACGGCCGGCCCACCCGTGGGTGGGCGTGCAGAACTGTTTGCGTGTGCCACTGGGTGTGCCGCCACGGCCGGCCCACCCGTGGGTGGGCGTGCAGAAGGGTTTGCGGTGTGCCTCTGGGTGTGCCGCCACGGCCGGCCCACCCGTGGGTGGGCGTGCAGAACTGTTTGCGTGTGCCACTGGGTGTGCCGCCACGGCCGGCCCACCCGTGGGTGGGCGTGCAGAACTGTTTGCGTGTGCCACTGGGTGTGCCGCCACGGCCGGCCCACCCGTGGGTGGGCGTGCAGAAGGGTTTGCGTGTTGCCTCTGGGTGTGCCGCCACGGCCGGCCCACCCGTGGGTGGGCGTGCAGAACTGTTTGCGTGTGCCACTGGGTGTGCCGCCACGGCCGGCCCACCCGTGGGTGGGCGTGCAGAAGTGTCTGCGTGTTGCCTCTGGGTGTGCCGCCACGGCCGGCCCACCCGTGGGTGGGCGTGCAGAACTGTTTGCGTGTGCCACTGGGTGTGCCGCCACGGCCGGCCCACCCGTGGGTGGGCGTGCAGAAGGTGTTTGCGTGTTGCCTCTGGGTGTGCCGCCACGGCCGGCCCACCCGTGGGTGGGCGTGCAGAACTGTTTGCGTGTGCCACTGGGTGTGCCGCCACGGCCGGCCCACCCGTGGGTGGGCGTGCAGAACTGTTTGCGTGTGCCACTGGGTGTGCCGCCACGGCCGGCCCACCCGTGGGTGGGCGTGCAGAACTGTTTGCGTGTGCCACTGGGTGTGCCGCCACGGCCGGCCCACCCGTGGGTGGGCGTGGAGAAGGGTTTGCGGTTGCCTCTGGGTGTGCCGCCACGGCCAGCCCACCCGTGGGTGGGCGTGCAGAAGGGCCTGCGGTTGCCTCTGGGTGTGCCGCCACAACCGGCCCACCCGTGGGTGGGCGTGCAGAACTGTTTGCGTGTGCCTCTGGGTGTGCCGCTACGGCCGGCCCACCCGTAGGTGGGCGTGCAGAAATGTTTGCGTGTGCCACTGGGTGTGCCGCCACGGCCGGCCCAGCCGTGGGTGGGCGTGCAGAAGGGTTTGCGTGTTGCCACTGGGTGTGCCGCCACGGCCGGCCCACCCGTGGAGTGGGCGTGCAGAACTGTTTGCGTGTGCCACTGGGTGTGCCGCCACGGCCGGCCCACCCGTGGGTGGGCGTGCAGAACGGTCTGCGTGTTGCCTCTGGGTGTGCCGCCACGGCCGGCCCACCCGTGGGTGGGCGTGCAGAAGTGCCTGCGTGTTGCCTCTGGGTGTGCCGCCACGGCCGGCCCACCCGTGGGTGGGCGTGCAGAACTGTTTGCGTGTGCCACTGGGTGTGCCGCCACGGCCGGCCCACCCGTGGGTGAGCGTGCAGAACTGCTTGCGTGATGCCACTGGGTGTGCCGCCACGGCCGGCCCACCCGTGGAGTGGGCGTGCAGAAGGGCCTGCGTGTTGCCTCTGGGTGTGCCGCCACGGCCGGCCCACCCGTGGGTGGGCGTGCAGAACTGTTTGCGTGTGCCACTGGGTGTGCCGCCACGGCCGGCCCACCCGTGGGTGGGCGTGCAGAAGGGTTTGCGTGTTGCCTCTGGGTGTGCCGCCACGGCCGGCCCACCCGTGGGTGGGCGTGCAGAACTGTTTGCGTGTGCCACTGGGTGTGCCGCCACGGCCGGCCCACCCGTGGGTGGGCGTGCAGAACTGTTTGCGTGTGCCACTGGGTGTGCCGCCACGGCCGGCCCACCCGTGGGTGGGCGTGCAGAAGGGTTTGCGTGTTGCCTCTGGGTGTGCCGCCACGGCCGGCCCACCCGTGGGTGGGCGTGCAGAAGGGCCTGCGGTTGCCTCTGGGTGTGCCGCCACGGCCGGCCCACCCGTGGGTGGGCGTGCAGAACTGTTTGCGTGTGCCTCTGGGTGTGCCGCTACGGCCGGCCCACCCGTGGGTGGGTGTGCAGAAGGG
This sequence comes from Luscinia luscinia, assembly GCA_034336685.1. NCBI lineage: Eukaryota > Metazoa > Chordata > Aves > Passeriformes > Muscicapidae > Luscinia > Luscinia luscinia. The sequence goes on from JAKWBO010000573.1 coordinate 10,369, forward strand.
CCTGCGGTTGCCTCTGGGTGTGCCGCCACGGCCGGCCCACCCGTGGGTGGGCGTGCAGAACTGTTTGCGTGTGCCTCTGGGTGTGCCGCTACGGCCGGCCCATCCGTGGGTGGGCGTGCAGAAGGGCCTGCGGTTGCCTCTGGGTGTGCCGCCACGGCCGGCCCACCCGTGGGTGGGCGTGCAGAACTGTTTGCGTGTGCCTCTGGGTGTGCCGCCACGGCCGGCCCACCCGTGGGTGGGCGTGCAGAACTGTTTGCGTGTGCCACAGGGTGTGCCACCACGGCCGGCCCACCCGTGGGTGGGCGTGCAGAAGTGCCTTGCGTTTGCCTCTGGGTGTGCCGCCACGGCCGGCCCACCCGTGGGTGGGCGTGCAGAACTGTTTGCGTGTTGCCTCTGGGTGTGCCGCCACGGCCGGTCCACCCGTGGGTGGGCGTGCAGAACTGTTTCCGTGTGCCACTGGCTGTGCCGCCACGGCCGGCCCACCCGTGGGTGGGCGTGCAGAAGGGTTTGCGTGTGCCTCTGGGTGTGCCGCCACGGCCGGCCCACCCGTGGGTGGGCGTGCAGAAGGGCCTGCGGTTGCCTCTGGGTGTGCCGCCACGGCCGGCCCACCCGTGGGTGGGCGTGCAGAAGGGCCTGCGGTTGCCTCTGGGTGTGCCGCCACGGCCGGCCCACCCGTGGGTGGGCGTGCAGAAGTGCCTGCGTTTGCCTCTGGGTGTGCCGCCACGGCCGGCCCACCCGTGGGTGGGCGTGCAGAACTGTTTGCGTGTGCCACTGGGTGTGCAGCTACGGCCGGCCCACCCGTGGGTGGGCGTTCAGAACTGTTTGCCTGTGCCACTGGGTGTGCCGCCACGGCCGGCCCACCCGTGGGTGGGCGTGCAGAAGGGTTTGCGGTTGCCTCTGGGTGTGCCGCCACGGCCGGCCCACCCGTGAGTGGGCGTGCAGAAGGGCCTGCGGTTGCCTCTGGGTGTGCCGCCACGGCCGGCCCACCCGTGGGTGGGCGTGCAGAACTGTTTGCGTGTGCCACTGGGTGTGCCGCCACGGCCGGCCCACCCGTGGGTGGGCGTGCAGAAGTGTTTGCGGTTGCCTCTGGGTGTGCCGCCACGGCCGGCCCACCCGTGGGTGGGCGTGCAGAACTGTTTGCGTGTGCCTCTGGGTGTGCCGCCACGGCCGGCCCACCCGTGGGTGGGCGTGCAGAACTGTTTGCGTGTGCCACTGGGTGTGCCGCCACGGCCGGCCCACCCGTGGGTGGGCGTGCAGAAGGGTTTGCGGTTGCCTCTGGGTGTGCCGCCACGGCCGGCCCACCCGTGGGTGGGCGTGCAGAAGTGCCTGCGTGTTGCCTCTGGGTGTGCCGCCACGGCCGGCCCACCCGTGGGTGGGCGTGCAGAACTGTTTGCGTGTGCCACTGGGTGTGCCGCCACGGCCGGCCCACCCGTGGGTGGGCGTGCAGAACTGTTTGCGGTGTGCCTCTGGGTGTGCCGCCACGGCCGGCCCACCCGTGGGTGGGCGTGCAGAACTGTTTGCGTGTGCCTCTGGGTGTGCCGCCACGGCCGGCCCACCCGTGGGTGGGCGTGCAGAAGTGTTTGCGTGTTGCCTCTGGGTGTGCCGCCACGGCCGGCCCACCCGTGGGTGGGCGTGCAGAAGTGCCTGCGTGTTGCCTCTGGGTGTGCCGCCACGGCCGGCCCACCCGTGGGTGGGCGTGCAGAACTGTTTGCGTGTGCCACTGGGTGTGCCGCCACGGCCGGCCCACCCGTGGGTGGGCGTGCAGAAGCGGTTTGCGTGTTGCCTCTGGGTGTGCCGCCACGGCCGGCCCACCCGTGGGTGGGCGTGCAGAAGTGCTTGCGTGTTGCCTCTGGGTGTGCCGCCACGGCCGGCCCACCCGTGGGTGGGCGTGCAGAAGTGTCTGCGTGTGCCTCTGGGTGTGCCGCCACGGCCGGCCCACCCGTGGGTGGGCGTGCAGAACTGTTTGCGTGTGCCACTGGGTGTGCCGCCACGGCCGGCCCACCCGTGGGTGGGCGTGCAGAACTGTTTGCGTGTGCCACTGGGTGTGCCGCCACGGCCGGCCCACCCGTGGGTGGGCGTGCAGAAGGGTTTGCGTGTTGCCTCTGGGTGTGCCGCCACGGCCGGCCCACCCGTGGGTGGGCGTGCAGAAGGGCCTGCGTGTGCCTCTGGGTGTGCCGCCACGGCCGGCCCACCCGTGGGTGGGCGTGCAGAACTGTTTGCGTGTGCCTCTGGGTGTGCCGCCACGGCCGGCCCACCCGTGGGTGGGCGTGCAGAAGGGCCTGCGTTTGCCTCTGGGTGTGCCGCCACGGCCGGCCCACCCGTGGGTGGGCGTGCAGAACTGTTTGCGTGTGCCTCTGGGTGTGCCGCCACGGCCGGCCCATCCGTGGGTGGGCGTGCAGAAGGGCCTGCGTGTTGCCTCTGGGTGTGCCGCCACGGCCGGCCCACCCGTGGGTGGGCGTGCAGAACTGTTTGCGTGTGCCTCTGGGTGTGCCGCCACGGCCGGCCCACCCGTGGGTGGGCGTGCAGAACTGTTTGCGTGTTGCCACTGGGTGTGCCGCCACGGCCGGCCCACCCGTGGGTGGGCGTGCAGAAGCTGTTTGCGTGTGCCTCTGGGTGTGCCGCCACGGCCGGCCCACCCGTGGGTGGGCGTGCAGAACTGTTTGCGTGTTGCCTCTGGGTGTGCCGCCACGGCCGGCCCACCCGTGGGTGGGCGTGCAGAACTGTTTGCGTGTGCCACTGGGTGTGCCGCCACGGCCGGCCCACCCGTGGGTGGGCGTGCAGAAGTGTTTGCGTGTGCCTCTGGGTGTGCCGCCACGGCCGGCCCACCCGTGGGTGGGCGTGCAGAAGGGCCTGCGGTTGCCTCTGGGTGTGCCGCCACGGCCGGCCCACCCGTGGGTGGGCGTGCAGAAGGGCCTGCGGTTGCCTCTGGGTGTGCCGCCACGGCCGGCCCACCCGTGGGTGGGCGTGCAGAAGTGCCTGCGTTTGCCTCTGGGTGTGCCGCCACGGCCGGCCCACCCGTGGGTGGGCGTGCAGAACTGTTTGCGTGTGCCACTGGGTGTGCAGCTACGGCCGGCCCACCCGTGGGTGGGCGTTCAGAACTGTTTGCCTGTGCCACTGGGTGTGCCGCCACGGCCGGCCCACCCGTGGGTGGGCGTGCAGAAGGGTTTGTGGTTGCCGCCGGGTGTGCCGCCACGGCCGGCCCTCCCGTGAGTGGGCGTGCAGAAGGGCCTGCGGTTGCCTCTGGGTGTGCCGCCACGGCCGGCCCACCCGTGGGTGGGCGTGCAGAACTGTTTGCGTGTGCCACTGGGTGTGCCGCCACGGCCGGCCCACCCGTGGGTGGGCGTGCAGAACTGTTTGCGGTTGCCTCTGGGTGTGCCGCCACGGCCGGCCCACCCGTGGGTGGGCGTGCAGAACTGTTTGCGTGTGCCTCTGGGTGTGCCGCCACGGCCGGCCCACCCGTGGGTGGGCGTGCAGAAGGGCCTGCGTTTGCCTCTGGGTGTGCCGCCACGGCCGGCCCACCCGTGGGTGGGCGTGCAGAAGGGCCTGCGGTTGCCTCTGGGTGTGCCGCCACGGCCGGCCCACCCGTGGGTGGGCGTGCAGAAGTACCTGCGGTTGCCTCTGGGTGTGCCGCCACGGCCGGCCCATCCGTGGGTGGGCGTGCAGAACTGTTTGCGTGTGCCACTGGGTGTGCCGCCACGGCCGGCCCACCCGTGGGTGGGCGTGCAGAACTGTTTGCGTGTGCCACTGGGTGTGCCGCCACGGCCGGCCCACCCGTGGGTGGGCGTGCAGAAGGGTTTGCGTGTTGCCTCTGGGTGTGCCTCCACGGCCGGCCCACCCGTGGGTGGGCGTGCAGAAGTGCCTGCGGGTTACCTCTGGGTGTGCCGCCACGGCCGGCCCACCCGTGGGTGGGCATGCAGAAGGGCCTGCGTGTGCCTCTGGGTGTGCCGCCACGGCCGGCCCACCCGTGGGTGGGCGTGCAGAACTGTTTGCGTGTGCCACTGGGTGTGCCGCCACGGCCGGCCCACCCATGGGTGGGCGTGCAGAACTGTTTGCGTGTGCCACTGGGTGTGCCGCCACGGCCGGCCCACCCGTGGGTGGGCGTGCAGAACTGTTTGCGTGTGCCACTGGGTGTGCCGCCACGGCCGGCCTACCCGTGGGTGGGCGTGCAGAAGAGTTTGCGTGTTGCCTCTGGGTGTGCCGCCACGGCCGGCCCACCCGTGGGTGGGCGTGCAGAAGGGCCTGCGGTTGCCTCTGGGTGTGCCGCCACGGCCGGCCCACCCGTGGGTGGGCGTGCAGAACTGTTTGCGTGTGCCACTGGGTGTGCCGCCACGGCCGGCCCACCCGTGGGTGGGCGTGCAGAACTGTTTGCGTGTGCCACTGGGTGTGCCGCCACGGCCGGCCCACCCGTGGGTGGGCGTGCAGAAGAGTTTGCGGTTGCCTCTGGGTGTGCCGCCACGGCCGGCCCACCCGTGGGTGGGCGTGCAGAAGGGCCTGCGGTTGCCTCTGGGTGTGCCGCCACGGCCGGCCCACCCGTGGGTGGGCGTGCAGAACTGTTTGCGTGTGCCACTGGGTGTGCCGCCACGGCCGGCCCACCCGTGGGTGGGCGTGCAGAACTGTTTGCGTGTGCCTCTGGGTGTGCCGCCACGGCCGGCCCACCCGTGGGTGGGCGTGCAGAAGGGCCTGCGGTTGCCTCTGGGTGTGCCGCCACGGCCGGCCCACCCGTGGAGTGGGCGTGCAGAACTGTTTGCGTGTGCCACTGGGTGTGCCGCCACGGCCGGCCCACCCGTGGGTGGGCGTGCAGAAGTGTTTGCGTGTTGCCTCTGGGTGTGCCGCCACGGCCGGCCCACCCGTGGGTGGGCGTGCAGAACTGTTTGCGTGTGCCACTGGGTGTGCCGCCACGGCCGGCCCACCCGTGGGTGGGCGTGCAGAACTGTTTGCGTGTTGCCACTGGGTGTGCCGCCACGGCCGGCCCACCCGTGGGTGGGCGTGCAGAACTGTTTGCGTGTGCCACTGGGTGTGCCGCCACGGCCGGCCCACCCGTGGGTGGGCGTGCAGAAGTGCTTGCGTGTTGCCTCTGGGTGTGCCGCCACGGCCGGCCCACCCGTGGGTGGGCGTGCAGAACTGTTTGCGTGTGCCACTGGGTGTGCCGCCACGGCCGGCCCACCCGTGGGTGGGCGTGCAGAACTGTTTGCGTGTTGCCTCTGGGTGTGCCGCCACGGCCGGCCCACCCGTGGGTGGGCGTGCAGAAGGGCCTGCGGTTGCCTCTGGGTGTGCCGCCACGGCCGGCCCACCCGTGGGTGGGCGTGCAGAACTGTTTGCGTGTGCCACTGGGTGTGCCGCCACGGCCGGCCCACCCGTGGGTGGGCGTGCAGAACTGTTTGCGTGTGCCACTGGGTGTGCCGCCACGGCCGGCCCACCCGTGGGTGGGCGTGCAGAAGTGCTTTGCGTGTGCCTCTGGGTGTGCCGCCACGGCCGGCCCACCCGTGGGTGGGCGTGCAGAACTGTTTGCGGTTGCCTCTGGGTGTGCCGCCACGGCCGGCCCACCCGTGGGTGGGCGTGCAGAACTGTTTGCGTGTGCCACTGGGTGTGCCGCCACGGCCGGCCCACCCGTGGGTGGGCGTGCAGAACGGTTTGCATGTGCCTCTGGGTGTGCCGCCACGGCCGGCCCACCCGTGGGTGGGCGTGCAGAAGGGCTTGCGTGTTGCCTCTGGGTGTGCCGCCACGGCCGGCCCACCCGTGGGTGGGCGTGCAGAAGGGCCTGCGGTTGCCTCTGGGTGTGCCGCCACGGCCGGCCCACCCGTGGGTGGGCGTGCAGAAGTGCCTGCGTTTGCCTCTGGGTGTGCCGCCACGGCCGGCCCACCCGTGGAGTGGGCGTGCAGAACTGTTTGCGTGTGCCACTGGGTGTGCCGCTACGGCCGGCCCACCCGTGGGTGGGCGTGCAGAACTGTTTGCGTGTGCCACTGGGTGTGCCGCCACGGCCGGCCCACCCGTGGGTGGGCGTGCAGAAGGGTTTGCGGTTGCCACTGGGTGTGCCGCCACGGCCGGCCCACCCGTGGGTGGGCGTGCAGAAGGGCCTGCGGTTGCCTCTGGGTGTGCCGCCACGGCCGGCCCACCCGTGGGTGGGCGTGCAGAACTGTTTGCGTGTGCCACTGGGTGTGCCGCCACGGCCGGCCCACCCGTGGGTGGGCGTGCAGAACTGTTTGCGGTGTGCCTCTGGGTGTGCCGCCACGGCCGGCCCACCCGTGGGTGGGCGTGCAGAACTGCTTGCGTGTGCCTCTGGGTGTGCCGCCACGGCCGGCCCACCCGTGGGTGGGCGTGCAGAAGGGCCTGCGTGTTGCCTCTGGGTGTGCCGCCACGGCCGGCCCACCCGTGGGTGGGCGTGCAGAAGTGCCTGCGTGTTGCCTCTGGGTGTGCCGCCACGGCCGGCCCACCCGTGGGTGGGCGTGCAGAACTGTTTGCGTGTGCCACTGGGTGTGCCGCCACGGCCGGCCCACCCGTGGGTGGGCGTGCAGAAGGGTTTGCGGTTGCCTCTGGGTGTGCCGCCACGGCCGGCCCACCCGTGGGTGGGCGTGCAGAAGGGCCTGCGGTTGCCTCTGGGTGTGCCGCCACGGCCGGCCCACCCGTGGGTGGGCGTGCAGAAGGGCCTGCGTGTGCCTCTGGGTGTGCCGCCACGGCCGGCCCACCCGTGGGTGGGCGTGCAGAACTGTTTGCGTGTGCCACTGGGTGTGCCGCCACGGCCGGCCCACCCGTGGGTGGGCGTGCAGAACTGTTTGCGTGTGCCACTGGGTGTGCCGCCACGGCCGGCCCACCCGTGGGTGGGCGTGCAGAACTGTTTGCGTGTGCCTCTGGGTGTGCCGCCACGGCCGGCCCACCCGTGGGTGGGCGTGCAGAAGGGTCTGCGTGTTGCCTCTGGGTGTGCCGCCACGGCCGGCCCACCCGTGGGTGGGCGTGCAGAACTGTTTGCGTGTGCCTCTGGGTGTGCCGCCACGGCCGGCCCACCCGTGGGTGGGCGTGCAGAAGGGCCTGCGGTTGCCTCTGGGTGTGCCGCCACGGCCGGCCCACCCGTGGGTGGGCGTGCAGAACTGTTTGCGTGTGCCTCTGGGTGTGCCGCCACGGCCGGCCCACCCGTGGGTGGGCGTGCAGAAGGGCCTGCGGTTGCCTCTGGGTGTGCCGCCACGGCCGGCCCACCCGTGGGTGGGCGTGCAGAACTGTTTGCGTGTGCCTCTGGGTGTGCCGCCACGGCCGGCCCACCCGTGGGTGGGCGTGCAGAACTGTTTGCGTGTGCCACTGGGTGTGCCGCCACGGCCGGCCCACCCGTGGGTGGGCGTGCAGAAGAGCCTTGCGTTTGCCTCTGGGTGTGCCGCCACGGCCGGCCCACCCGTGGGTGGGCGTGCAGAACTGTTTGCGGTTGCCTCTGGGTGTGCCGCCACGGCCGGTTCACCCGTGGGTGGGCGTGCAGAACTGTTTCCGTGTGCCACTGGGTGTGCCGCCACGGCCGGCCCACCCGTGGGTGGGCGTGCAGAAGGGTTTGCATGTGCCTCTGGGTGTGCCGCCACGGCCGGCCCACCCGTGGGTGGGCGTGCAGAAGGGCCTGCGGTTGCCTCTGGGTGTGCCGCCACGGCCGGCCCACCCGTGGGTGGGCGTGCAGAAGGGCCTGCGGTTGCCTCTGGGTGTGCCGCCACGGCCGGCCCACCCGTGGGTGGGCGTGCAGAAGTGCCTGCGTTTGCCTCTGGGTGTGCCGCCACGGCCGGCCCACCCGTGGAGTGGGCGTGCAGAACTGTTTGCGTGTGCCACTGGGTGTGCAGCTACGGCCGGCCCACCCGTGGGTGGGCGTTCAGAACTGTTTGCCTGTGCCACTGGGTGTGCCGCCACGGCCGGCCCACCCGTGGAGTGGGCGTGCAGAAGGGTTTGTGGTTGCCGCCGGGTGTGCCGCCACGGCCGGCCCTCCCGTGAGTGGGCGTGCAGAAGGGCCTGCGGTTGCCTCTGGGTGTGCCGCCACGGCCGGCCCACCCGTGGGTGGGCGTGCAGAACTGTTTGCGTGTGCCACTGGGTGTGCCGCCACGGCCGGCCCACCCGTGGGTGGGCGTGCAGAACTGTTTGCGGTTGCCTCTGGGTGTGCCGCCACGGCCGGCCCACCCGTGGGTGGGCGTGCAGAACTGTTTGCGTGTGCCTCTGGGTGTGCCGCCACGGCCGGCCCACCCGTGGGTGGGCGTGCAGAAGGGCCTGCGTTTGCCTCTGGGTGTGCGGCCACGGCCGGCCCACCCGTGGGTGGGCGTGCAGAAGGGCCTGGGGTTGCCTCAAGGTGAGCGGCCACGGCCGGCCCACCCGTGGGTGGGCGTGCAGAAGTACCTGCGGTTGCCTCTGGGTGTGCCGCCACGGCCGGCCCATCCGTGGGTGGGCGTGCAGAACTGTTTGCATGTGCCACTGGGTGTGCCGCCACGGCCGGCCCACCCGTGGGTGGGCGTGCAGAACTGTTTGCGTGTGACACTGGGTGTGCCGCCACGGCCGGCCCACCCGTGGGTGGGCGTGCAGAAGGGTTTGCGGTTGCCTCTGGGTGTGCCTCCACGGCCGGCCCACCCGTGGGTGGGCGTGCAGAAGTGCCTGGGGTTACCTCTGGGTGTGCCGCCACGGCCGGCCCACCCGTGGGTGGGCATGCAGAAGGGCCTGCGTGTGCCTCTGGGTGTGCCACCACGGCCGGCCCACCCGTGGGTGGGCGTGCAGAACTGTTTGCGTGTGCCACTGGGTGTGCCGCCACGGCCGGCCCACCCGTGGGTGGGCGTGCAGAACTGTTTGCGTGTGCCACTGGGTGTGCCGCCACGGCCGGCCCACCCGTGGGTGGGCGTGCAGAACTGTTTGCGTGTGCCACTGGGTGTGCCGCCACGGCCGGCCTACCCGAGGGTGGGCGTGCAGTAAGAGTTTGCGGTTGCCTCTGGGTGTGCCGCCACGGCCGGCCCACCCGTGGGTGGGCGTGCAGAAGGGCCTGCGGTTGCCTCTGGGTGTGCCGCCACGGCCGGCCCACCCGTGGGTGGGCGTGCAGAACTGTTTGCGTGTGCCACTGGGTGTGCCGCCACGACCGGCCCACCCGTGGGTGGGCGTGCAGAACTGTTTACGTGTGCCACTGGGTGTGCCGCCACGGCCGGCCTACCCGAGGGTGGGCGTGCAGAAGAGTTTGCGGTTGCCTCTGGGTGTGCCGCCACGGCCGGCCCACCCGTGGGTGGGCGTGCAGAAGGGCCTGCGGTTGCCTCTGGGTGTGCCGCCACGGCCGGCCCACCCGTGGGTGGGCGTGCAGAACTGTTTGCGTGTGCCACTGGGTGTGCCGCCACGGCCGGCCCACCCGTGGGTGGGCGTGCAGAACTGTTTGCGTGTGCCTCTGGGTGTGCCGCCACGGCCGGCCCACCCGTGGGTGGGCGTGCAGAAGGGCCTGCGGTTGCCTCTGGGTGTGCCGCCACGGCCGGCCCACCCGTGGGTGGGCGTGCAGAACTGTTTGCGTGTGCCACTGGGTGTGCCGCCACGGCCGGCCCACCCGTGGGTGGGCGTGCAGAACTGTTTGCGTGTGCCACTGGGTGTGCCGCCACGGCCGGCCCACCCGTGGGTGGGCGTGCAGAACTGTTTGCGTGTGCCACTGGGTGTGCCGCCACGGCCGGCCCACCCGTGGGTGGGCGTGCAGAACTGTTTGCGTGTGCCACTGGATGTGCCGCCACGGCCGGCCCACCCGTGGGTGGGCGTGCAGAACTGTTTGCGTGTGCCACTGGGTGTGCCGCCACGGCCGGCCCACCCGTGGGTGGGCGTGCAGAAGAGCTTGCGTGTTGCCTCTGGGTGTGCCGCCACGGCCGGCCCACCCGTGGGTGGGCGTGCAGAACTGTTTGCGTGTGCCACTGGGTGTGCCGCCACGGCCGGCCCACCCGTGGAGTGGGCGTGCAGAAGGGTTTGCGTGTTGCCTCTGGGTGTGCCGCCACGGCCGGCCCACCCGTGGGTGGGCGTGCAGAAGGGTCTGCGTGTTGCCTCTGGGTGTGCCGCCACGGCCGGCCCACCCGTGGGTGGGCGTGCAGAACTGTTTGCGTGTGCCTCTGGGTGTGCCGCCACGGCCGGCCCACCCGTGGGTGGGCGTGCAGAACTGTTTGCGTGTGCCACTGGGTGTGCCGCCACGGCCGGCCCACCCGTGGGTGGGCGTGCAGAACTGTTTGCGTGTTGCCTCTGGGTGTGCCGCCACGGCCGGCCCACCCGTGGGTGGGCGTGCAGAACTGTTTGCGTGTGCCTCTGGGTGTGCCGCCACGGCCGGCCCACCCGTGGGTGGGCGTGCAGAACTGCCTGCGTTTGCCTCTGGGTGTGCCGCCACGGCCGGCCCACCCGTGGGTGGGCGTGCAGAACTGTTTGCGTGTGCCACTGGGTGTGCCGCCACGGCCGGCCCACCCGTGGAGTGGGCGTGCAGAAGTGTTTGCGTGTGCCACTGGGTGTGCCGCCACGGCCGGCCCACCCGTGGGTGGGCGTGCAGAACTGTTTGCGTGTGCCACTGGGTGTGCCGCCACGGCCGGCCCACCCGTGGGTGGGCGTGCAGAACTGTTTGCGTGTGCCACTGGGTGTGCCGCCACGGCCGGCCCACCCGTGGGTGGGCGTGCAGAACTGTTTGCGTGTGCCACTGGGTGTGCCGCCACGGCCGGCCCACCCGTGGGTGGGCGTGCAGAACTGTTTGCGTGTGCCACTGGGTGTGCCGCCACGGCCGGCCCACCCGTGGGTGGGCGTGCAGAACTGTTTGCGTGTGCCACTGGGTGTGCCGCCACGGCCGGCCCACCCGTGGGTGGGCGTGCAGAAGTGCCTGCGTTTGCCTCTGGGTGTGCCGCCACGGCCGGCCCACCCGTGGGTGGGCGTGCAGAACTGTTTGCGTGTGCCACTGGGTGTGCCGCCACGGCCGGCCCACCCGTGGGTGGGCGTGCAGAACTGTTTGCGTGTGCCACTGGGTGTGCCGCCACAGCCGGCCCACCCGTGGGTGGGCGTGCAGAACTGTTTGCGTGTGCCACTGGGTGTGCCGCCACGGCCGGCCCACCCGTGGGTGGGCGTGCAGAAGGGTTTGCGGTTGCCTCTGGGTGTGCCGCCACGGCCGGCCCACCCGTGGGTGGGCGTGCAGAAGGGCCTGCGGTTGCCTCTGGGTGTGCCGCCACGGCCGGCCCACCCGTGGGTGGGCGTGCAGAACTGTTTGCGTGTGCCACTGGGTGTGCCGCCACGGCCGGCCCACCCGTGGGTGGGCGTGCAGAACTGTTTGCGTGTGCCACTGGGTGTGCCGCCACGGCCGGCCCACCCGTGGGTGGGCGTGCAGAAGGGTTTGCGGTTGCCTCTGGGTGTGCCGCCACGGCCGGCCCACCCGTGAGTGGGCGTGCAGAAGGGCCTGCGGTTGCCTCTGGGTGTGCCGCCACAGCCGGCCCACCCGTGGGTGGGCGTGCAGAACTGTTTGCGTGTGCCACTGGGTGTGCCGCCACGGCCGGCCCACCCGTGGGTGGGCGTGCAGAAGGGTTTGCGGTTGCCTCTGGGTGTGCCGCCACGGCCGGCCCACCCGTGGGTGGGCGTGCAGAACTGTTTGCGTGTGCCACTGGGTGTGCCGCCACGGCCCGGCCCACCCGTGGTTGGCGTGCAGAACTGTTTGCGTGTGCCACTGGGTGTGCCGCCACGGCCGGCCCACCCGTGGGTGGGCGTGCAGAACTGTTTGCGTGTGCCACTGGATGTGCCGCCACGGCCGGCCCACCCGTGGGTGGGCGTGCAGAAGTGCCTGCGTTTGCCTCTGGGTGTGCCGCCACGGCCGGCCCACCCGTGGGTGGGCGTGCAGAACTGTTTGCGTGTGCCACTGGGTGTGCCGCCACGGCCGGCCCACCCGTGGGTGGGCGTGCAGAACTGTTTGCGTGTGCCACTGGGTGTGCCGCCACGGCCGGCCCACCCGTGGGTGGGCGTGCAGAACTGTTTGCGTGTGCCACTGGGTGTGCCGCCACGGCCGGCCCACCCGTGGGTGGGCGTGCAGAAGGGTTTGCGGTTGCCTCTGGGTGTGCCGCCACGGCCGGCCCACCCGTGGGTGGGCGTGCAGAAGGGCCTGCGGTTGCCTCTGGGTGTGCCGCCACGGCCGGCCCACCCGTGGGTGGGCGTGCAGAACTGTTTGCGTGTGCCACTGGGTGTGCCGCCACGGCCGGCCCACCCGTGGGTGGGCGTGCAGAACTGTTTGCGGTGTGCCACTGGGTGTGCCGCCACGGCCGGCCCACCCGTGGGTGGGCGTGCAGAAGTGTTTGCGTGTTGCCTCTGGGTGTGCCGCCACGGCCGGCCCACCCGTGGGTGGGCGTGCAGAAGGGCCTGCGTGTTGCCTCTGGGTGTGCCGCCACGGCCGGCCCACCCGTGGGTGGGCGTGCAGAACTGTTTGCGTGTGCCACTGGGTGTGCCGCCACGGCCGGCCCACCCGTGGGTGGGCGTGCAGAACTGTTTGCGTGTGCCTCTGGGTGTGCCGCCACGGCCGGCCCACCCGTGGGTGGGCGTGCAGAACGGTTTGCGTGTTGCCTCTGGGTGTGCCGCCACGGCCGGCCCACCCGTGGGTGGGCGTGCAGAACTGTTTGCGTGTGCCACTGGGTGTGCCGCCACGGCCGGCCCACCCGTGGGTGGGCGTGCAGAACTGTTTGCGTGTGGCACTGGGTGTGCCGCCACGGCCGGCCCACCCGTGGGTGGGCGTGCAGAACTGTTTGCGTGTGCCACTGGGTGTGCCGCCACGGCCGGCCCACCCGTGGGTGGGCGTGCAGAAGGGTTTGCGGTTGCCTCTGGGTGTGCCGCCACGGCCGGCCCACCCGTGGGTGGGCGTGCAGAAGGGCCTGCGGTTGCCTCTGGGTGTGCCGCCACGGCCGGCCCACCCGTGGGTGGGCGTGCAGAACTGTTTGCGTGTGCCACTGGGTGTGCCGCCACGGCCGGCCCACCCGTGGGTGGGCGTGCAGAAGGGTTTGCGGTTGCCTCTGGGTGTGCCGCCACGGCCGGCCCACCCGTGGGTGGGCGTGCAGAACTGTTTGCGTGTGCCACTGGGTGTGCCGCCACGGCCGGCCCACCCGTGGGTGGGCGTGCAGAAGGGTTTGCGTGTGCCACTGGGTGTGCCGCCACCGCCCGGCCCACCCGTGGGTGGGCGTGCAGAACTGTTTGCGTGTGCCACTGGGTGTGCCGCCACGGCCGGCCCACCCGTGGGTGGGCGTGCAGAACTGTTTGCGTGTGCCACTGGGTGTGCCGCCACGGCCGGCCCACCCGTGGGTGGGCGTGCAGAAGCTGTTTGCGTGTGCCTCTGGGTGTGCCGCCACGGCCGGCCCACCCGTGGGTGGGCGTGCAGAACTGTTTGCGTGTGCCACTGGATGTGCCGCCACGGCCGGCCCACCCGTGGGTGGGCGTGCAGAACTGTTTGCGTGTGCCACTGGGTGTGCCGCCACGGCCGGCCCACCCGTGGGTGGGCGTGCAGAACTGTTTGCGTGTGCCACTAGGTGTGCCGCCACGGCCGGCCCACCCGTGGGTGGGCGTGCAGAAGTGTTTGCGTGTGCCTCTGGGTGTGCCGCCACGGCCGGCCCACCCGTGGGTGGGCGTGCAGAACTGTTTGCGTGTGCCACTGGGTGTGCCGCCACGGCCGGCCCACCCGTGGGTGGGCGTGCAGAAGTGTCTGCGTGTTGCCTCTGGGTGTGCCGCCACGGCCGGCCCACCCGTGGGTGGGCGTGCAGAACTGTTTGCGTGTGCCACTGGGTGTGCCGCCACGGCCGGCCCACCCGTGGGTGGGCGTGCAGAACTGTTTGCGTGTGCCACTGGGTGTGCCGCCACGGCCGGCCCACCCGTGGGTGGGCGTGCAGAACTGTTTGCGTGTGCCACTGGGTGTGCCGCCACGGCCGGCCCACCCGTGGGTGGGCGTGCAGAAGGGTTTGCGGTTGCCTCTGGGTGTGCCGCCACGGCCGGCCCACCCGTGGGTGGGCGTGCAGAAGGGCCTGCGGTTGCCTCTGGGTGTGCCGCCACGGCCGGCCCACCCGTGGGTGGGCGTGCAGAACTGTTTGCGTGTGCCACTGGGTGTGCCGCCACGGCCGGCCCACCCGTGGGTGGGCGTGCAGAACTGTTTGCGTGTGCCACTGGGTGTGCCGCCACGGCCGGCCCACCCGTGGGTGGGCGTGCAGAACGGTTTGCGTGTTGCCTCTGGGTGTGCCGCCACGGCCGGCCCACCCGTGGGTGGGCGTGCAGAAGGGCCTGCGGTTGCCTCTGGGTGTGCCGCCACGGCCGGCCCACCCGTGGGTGGGCGTGCAGAACTGTTTGCGTGTGCCACTGGGTGTGCCGCCACGGCCGGCCCACCCGTGGGTGGGCGTGCAGAACTGTTTGCGTGTTGCCACTGGGTGTGCCGCCACGGCCGGCCCACCCGTGGGTGGGCGTGCAGAACTGTTTGCGTGTGCCACTGGGTGTGCCGCCACGGCCGGCCCACCCGTGGGTGGGCGTGCAGAACTGTTTGCGTGTGCCACTGGGTGTGCCGCCACGGCCGGCCCACCCGTGGGTGGGCGTGCAGAAGGGTTTGCGTGTTGCCTCTGGGTGTGCCGCCACGGCCGGCCCACCCGTGGGTGGGCGTGCAGAAGGGTCTGCGTGTTGCCTCTGGGTGTGCCGCCACGGCCGGCCCACCCGTGGGTGGGCGTGCAGAACTGTTTGCGTGTGCCACTGGGTGTGCCGCCACGGCCGGCCCACCCGTGGGTGGGCGTGCAGAACTGTTTGCGGTGTGCCTCTGGGTGTGCCGCCACGGCCGGCCCACCCGTGGGTGGGCGTGCAGAAGGGTTTGCGTGTTGCCTCTGGGTGTGCCGCCACGGCCGGCCCACCCGTGAGTGGGCGTGCAGAAGGGCCTGCGGTTGCCTCTGGGTGTGCCGCCACGGCCGGCCCACCCGTGGGTGGGCGTGCAGAACTGTTTGCGTGTGCCACTGGGTGTGCCGCCACGGCCGGCCCACCCGTGGAGTGGGCGTGCAGAAGGGTTTGCGGTTGCCTCTGGGTGTGCCGCCACGGCCGGCCCACCCGTGGGTGGGCGTGCAGAACTGTTTGCGTGTGCCACTGGGTGTGCCGCCACGGCCGGCCCACCCGTGGGTGGGCGTGCAGAAGGGTTTGCCTGTGCCACTGGGTGTGCCGCCACCGCCGGCTCACCCGTGGCTGGCGTGCAGAACCTCTTTGCGTGTGCCACTAATTGTGCCGCCACGGCCGGCCCACCCGTGGTTGGGCGTGCAGAACTGTTTGCGTGTGCCACTGGATGTGCCGCCACGGCCGGCCCACCCGTGGGTGGGCGTGCAGAAGATGCCTGCGTTTGCCTCTGGGTGTGCCGCCACGGCCGGCCCACCCGTGGGTGGGCGTGCAGAACTGTTTGCGTGTGCCACTGGATGTGCCGCCACGGCCGGCCCACCCGTGGGTGGGCGTGCAGAACTGTTTGCGTGTGCCACTGGGTGTGCCGCCACAGCCGGCCCACCCGTGGGTGGGCGTGCAGAACTGTTTACGTGTGCCACTGGGTGTGCCGCCACGGCCGGCCTACCCGAGGTGGGCGTGCAGAAGGGTTTGCGGTTGCCTCTGGGTGTGCCGCCACGGCCGGCCCACCCGTGGGTGGGCGTGCAGAAGGGCCTGCGGTTGCCTCTGGGTGTGCCGCCACGGCCGGCCCACCCGTGGGTGGGCGTGCAGAACTGTTTGCGTGTGCCACTGGGTGTGCCGCTACGGCCGGCCCACCTGTGGGTGGGCGTGCAGAACTGTTTGCGTGTGCCACTGGGTGTGCCGCCACGGCCGGCCCACCCGTGGCTGCGCGTGCAGAAGGGTTTGCGTGTGCCTCTGGGTGTGCCGCCACGGCCGGCCCACCCGTGAGTGGGCGTGCAGAAGGGCCTGCGGTTGCCTCTGGGTGTGCCGCCACAGCCGGCCCACCCGTGGGTGGGCGTGCAGAACTGTTTGCGTGTGCCACTGGGTGTGCCGCCACGGCCGGCCCACCCGTGGAGTGGGCGTGCAGAAGGGTTTGCGGTTGCCTCTGGGTGTGCCGCCACGGCCGGCCCACCCGTGGGTGGGCGTGCAGAACTGTTTGCGTGTGCCTCTGGGTGTGCCGCCACGGCCGGCCCACCCGTGGGTGGGCGTGCAGAAGGGCCTGCGGTGTGCCTCTGGGTGTGCCGCCACGGCCGGCCCACCCGTGGGTGGGCGTGCAGAACTGTTTGCGTGTGCCTCTGGGTGTGCCGCCACGGCCGGCCCACCCGTGGGTGGGCGTGCAGAAGGGTTTGCGGTTGCCTCTGGGTGTGCCGCCACGGCCGGCCCACCCGTGGGTGGGCGTGCAGAACTGTTTGCGTGTGCCACTGGGTGTGCCGCCACGGCCGGCCCACCCGTGGGTGGGCGTGCAGAACTGTTTGCGTGTGCCTCTGGGTGTGCCGCCACGGCCGGCCCACCCGTGGGTGGGCGTGCAGAACTGTTTGCGTGTGCCACTGGGTGTGCCGCCACGGCCGGCCCACCCGTGGGTGGGCGTGCAGAAGGGTTTGCGGTTGCCTCTGGGTGTGCCGCCACGGCCGGCCCACCCGTGGGTGGGCGTGCAGAAGGGCCTGCGTGTTGCCTCTGGGTGTGCCGCCACGGCCGGCCCACCCGTGGGTGGGCGTGCAGAACTGTTTGCGTGTGCCAATGGGTGTGCCGCCACGGCCGGCCCACCCGTGGGTGGGCGTGCAGAAGGGTTTGCGGTTGCCTCTGGGTGTGCCGCCACGGCCGGCCCACCCGTGGGTGGGCGTGCAGAACTGTTTGCGTGTGCCACTGGGTGTGCCGCCACGGCCGGCCCACCCGTGGGTGGGCGTGCAGAAGGGTTTGCGTGTGCCACTGGGTGTGCCGCCACGGCCGGCCCACCCGTGGGTGGGCGTGCAGAACTGTTTGCGGTGTGCCACTGGGTGTGCCGCCACGGCCGGCCCACCCGTGGGTGGGCGTGCAGAACTGTTTGCGTGTGCCACTGGGTGTGCCGCCACGGCCGGCCCACCCGTGGGTGGGCGTGCAGAACTGTTTGCGTGTTGCCACTGGGTGTGCCGCCACGGCCGGCCCACCCGTGGGTGGGCGTGCAGAACTGTTTGCGTGTGCCACTGGGTGTGCCGCCACGGCCGGCCCACCCGTGGGTGGGCGTGCAGAAGGGTTTGCGGTGTGCCTCTGGGTGTGCCGCCACGGCCGGCCCACCCGTGGAGTGGGCGTGCAGAACTGTTTGCGTGTGCCACTGGGTGTGCCGCCACGGCCGGCCCACCCGTGGGTGGGCGTGCAGAACTGTTTGCGTGTGCCTCTGGGTGTGCCGCCACGGCCGGCCCACCCGTGGGTGGGCGTGCAGAACTGTTTGCGTGTGCCACTGGGTGTGCCGCCACGGCCGGCCCACCCGTGGGTGGGCGTGCAGAAGGGTTTGCGGTGTGCCTCTGGGTGTGCCGCCACGGCCGGCCCACCCGTGGGTGGGCGTGCAGAAGGGCCTGCGGTTGCCTCTGGGTGTGCCGCCACGGCCGGCCCACCCGTGGGTGGGCGTGCAGAACTGTTTGCGTGTGCCACTGGGTGTGCCGCCACGGCCGGCCCACCCGTGGGTGGGCGTGCAGAAGTGTCTGCGTGTTGCCTCTGGGTGTGCCGCCACGGCCGGCCCACCCGTGGGTGGGCGTGCAGAACTGTTTGCGTGTGCCACTGGGTGTGCCGCCACGGCCGGCCCACCCGTGGGTGGGCGTGCAGAACTGTTTGCGTGTGCCACTGGGTGTGCCGCCACGGCCGGCCCACCCGTGGGTGGGCGTGCAGAACTGTTTGCGTGTGCCACTGGGTGTGCCGCCACGGCCGGCCCACCCGTGGGTGGGCGTGCAGAAGGGTTTGCGGTTGCCTCTGGGTGTGCCGCCACGGCCGGCCCACCCGTGGGTGGGCGTGCAGAAGGGCCTGCGTGTTGCCTCTGGGTGTGCCGCCACGGCCGGCCCACCCGTGGGTGGGCGTGCAGAACTGTTTGCGTGTGCCACTGGGTGTGCCGCCACGGCCGGCCCACCCGTGGGTGGGCGTGCAGAACTGTTTGCGTGTGCCACTGGGTGTGCCGCCACGGCCGGCCCACCCGTGGCTGGGCGTGCAGAAGGGTTTGCGTGTGCCTCTGGGTGTGCCGCCACGGCCGGCCCACCCGTGAGTGGGCGTGCAGAAGGGCCTGCGGTTGCCTCTGGGTGTGCCGCCACAGCCGGCCCACCCGTGGGTGGGCGTGCAGAACTGTTTGCGTGTGCCACTGGGTGTGCCGCCACGGCCGGCCCACCCGTGGGTGGGCGTGCAGAAGGGTTTGCGGTTGCCTCTGGGTGTGCCGCCACGGCCGGCCCACCCGTGGGTGGGCGTGCAGAACTGTTTGCGTGTGCCACTGGGTGTGCCGCCACGGCCGGCCCACCCGTGGGTGGGCGTGCAGAACTGTTTGCGTGTGCCACTGGGTGTGCCGCCACGGCCGGCCCACCCGTGGGTGGGCGTGCAGAAGGGTTTGCGGTTGCCTCTGGGTGTGCCGCCACGGCCGGCCCACCCGTGGGTGGGCGTGCAGAAGGGCCTGCGGTTGCCTCTGGGTGTGCCGCCACGGCCGGCCCACCCGTGGGTGGGCGTGCAGAACTGTTTGCGTGTGCCACTGGGTGTGCCGCCACGGCCGGCCCACCCGTGGAGTGGGCGTGCAGAACTGTTTGCGTGTGCCACTGGGTGTGCCGCCACGGCCGGCCCACCCGTGGGTGGGCGTGCAGAAGGGTTTGCGTGTTGCCTCTGGGTGTGCCGCCACGGCCGGCCCACCCGTGGGTGGGCGTGCAGAAGGGTCTGCGGTTGCCTCTGGGTGTGCCGCCACGGCCGGCCCACCCGTGGGTGGGCGTGCAGAACTGTTTGCGTGTGCCACTGGGTGTGCCGCCACGGCCGGCCCACCCGTGGGTGGGCGTGCAGAACTGTTTGCGTGTGCCACTGGGTGTGCCGCCACGGCCGGCCCACCCGTGGGTGGGCGTGCAGAACTGTTTGCGTGTGCCACTGGGTGTGCCGCCACGGCCGGCCCACCCGTGGGTGGGCGTGCAGAACTGTTTGCGTGTGCCTCTGGGTGTGCCGCCACGGCCGGCCCACCCGTGGGTGGGCGTGCAGAACTGTTTGCGTGTGCCACTGGGTGTGCCGCCACGGCCGGCCCACCCGTGGGTGGGCGTGCAGAACTGTTTGCGTGTGCCTCTGGGTGTGCCGCCACGGCCGGCCCACCCGTGGGTGGGCGTGCAGAAGGGTTTGCGTGTGCCACTGGGTGTGCCGCCACGGCCGGCCCACCCGTGGGTGGGCGTGCAGAACTGTTTGCGTGTGCCACTGGGTGTGCCGCCACGGCCGGCCTACCCGTGGGTGGGCGTGCAGAAGGGTTTGCGTGTTGCCTCTGGGTGTGCCGCCACGGCCGGCCCACCCGTGAGTGGGCGTGCAGAAGGGCCTGCGGTTGCCTCTGGGTGTGCCGCCACGGCCGGCCCACCCGTGGGTGGGCGTGCAGAACTGTTTGCGTGTGCCACTGGGTGTGCCGCCACGGCCGGCCCACCCGTGGGTGGGCGTGCAGAAGGGTTTGCGTGTTGCCTCTGGGTGTGCCGCCACGGCCGGCCCACCCGTGGGTGGGCGTGCAGAACTGTTTGCGTGTGCCACTGGGTGTGCCGCCACGGCCGGCCCACCCGTGGGTGGGCGTGCAGAACTGTTTGCGTGTGCCACTGGGTGTGCCGCCACGGCCGGCCCACCCGTGGGTGGGCGTGCAGAACTGTTTGCGTGTGCCACTGGGTGTGCCGCCACGGCCGGCCCACCCGTGGGTGGGCGTGCAGAACTGTTTGCGTGTGCCACTGGGTGTGCCGCCACGGCCGGCCCACCCGTGGGTGGGCGTGCAGAAGGGTTTGCGTGTGCCTCTGGGTGTGCCGCCACGGCCGGCCCACCCGTGGGTGGGCGTGCAGAAGGGCCTGCGGTTGCCTCTGGGTGTGCCGCCACGGCCGGCCCACCCGTGGGTGGGCGTGCAGAACTGTTTGCGTGTGCCACTGGGTGTGCCGCTACGGCCGGCCCACCCGTGGGTGGGCGTGCAGAACTGTTTGCGTGTGCCACTGGGTGTGCCGCCACGACCGGCCCACCCGTGGGTGGGCGTGCAGAAGGGTTTGCGGTTGCCTCTGGGTGTGCCGCCACGGCCGGCCCACCCGTGAGTGGGCGTGCAGAAGGGCCTGCGGTTGCCTCTGGGTGTGCCGCCACAGCCGGCCCACCCGTGGGTGGGCGTGCAGAACTGTTTGCGTGTGCCACTGGGTGTGCCGCCACGGCCGGCCCACCCGTGGGTGGGCGTGCAGAAGGGTTTGCGGTTGCCTCTGGGTGTGCCGCCACGGCCGGCCCACCCGTGGGTGGGCGTGCAGAACTGTTTGCGTGTGCCACTGGGTGTGCCGCCACGGCCGGCCCACCCGTGGGTGGGCGTGCAGAACTGTTTGCGTGTGCCACTGGGTGTGCCGCCACGGCCGGCCCACCCGTGGGTGGGCGTGCAGAACTGTTTGCGTGTGCCACTGGGTGTGCCGCCACGGCCGGCCCACCCGTGGGTGGGCGTGCAGAAGGGTTTGCGGTTGCCTCTGGGTGTGCCGCCACGGCCGGCCCACCCGTGGGTGGGCGTGCAGAACTGTTTGCGTGTGCCACTGGGTGTGCCGCCACGGCCGGCCCACCCGTGGGTGGGCGTGCAGAAGGGTTTGCGGTTGCCTCTGGGTGTGCCGCCACGGCCGGCCCACCCGTGAGTGGGCGTGCAGAAGGGCTTGCGGTTGCCTCTGGGTGTGCCGCCACAGCCGGCCCACCCGTGGGTGGGCGTGCAGAACTGTTTGCGTGTGCCACTGGGTGTGCCGCCACGGCCGGCCCACCCGTGGGTGGGCGTGCAGAAGGGTTTGCGTGTTGCCTCTGGGTGTGCCGCCACGGCCGGCCCACCCGTGGGTGGGCGTGCAGAACTGTTTGCGTGTGCCACTGGGTGTGCCGCCACGGCCGGCTCACCCGTGGGTGGGCGTGCAGAACTCTTTGCGTGTGCCACTGGGTGTGCCGCCACGGCCGGCCCACCCGTGGTTGGGCGTGCAGAACTGTTTGCGTGTGCCACTGGGTGTGCCGCCACGACCGGCTCACCCGTGGGTGGGCGTGCAGATAGGGTTTGCGGTTGCCTCTGGGTGTGCCGCCACGGCCGGCCCACCCGTGGGTGGGCGTGCAGAAGGGTTTGCGGTTGCCTCTGGGTGTGCCGCCACGGCCGGCCCACCCGTGGGTGGGCGTGCAGAACTGTTTGCGTGTGCCACTGGATGTGCCGCCACGGCCGGCCCACCCGTGGGTGGGCGTGCAGAAGTGCTTTGCGTTTGCCTCTGGGTGTGCCGCCACGGCCGGCCCACCCGTGGCTGGGCGTGCAGAAGGGCCTGCGGTTGCCTCTGGGTGTGCCGCCACGGCCGGCCCACCCGTGGGTGGGCGTGCAGAAGGGCCTGCGTTTGCCTCTGGGTGTGCCGCCACGGCCGGCCCACCCGTGGGTGGGCGTGCAGAAGGGTTTGCGGTTGCCTCTGGGTGTGCCGCCACGGCCGGCCCACCCGTGGGTGGGCGTGCAGAACTGTTTGCGTGTGCCACTGGGTGTGCCGCCACGGCCGGCCCACCCGTGGGTGGGCGTGCAGAACTGTTTGCGTGTGCCACTGGGTGTGCCGCCACGGCCGGCCCACCCGTGGGTGGGCGTGCAGAACTGTTTGCGTGTGCCACTGGGTGTGCCGCCACAGCCGGCCCACCCGTGGGTGGGCGTGCAGAACTGTTTGCGTGTGCCACTGGGTGTGCCGCCACGGCCGGCCTACCCGTGGGTGGGCGTGCAGAAGGGTTTGCGGTTGCCTCTGGGTGTGCCGCCACGGCCGGCCCACCCGTGGGTGGGCGTGCAGAAGGGCCTGCGGTTGCCTCTGGGTGTGCCGCCACGGCCGGCCCACCCGTGGGTGGGCGTGCAGAACTGTTTGCGTGTGCCACTGGGTGTGCCGCTACGGCCGGCCCACCCGTGGGTGGGCGTGCAGAACTGTTTGCGTGTGCCACTGGGTGTACCGCCACGACCGGCCCACCCGTGGGTGGGCGTGCAGAAGGGTTTGCGGTTGCCTCTGGGTGTGCCGCCACGGCCGGCCCACCCGTGAGTGGGCGTGCAGAAGGGCCTGCGGTTGCCTCTGGGTGTGCCGCCACGGCCGGCCCACCCGTGGGTGGGCGTGCAGAACTGTTTGCGTGTGCCTCTGGGTGTGCCGCCACGGCCGGCCCACCCGTGGGTGGGCGTGCAGAAGGGTTTGCGGTTGCCTCTGGGTGTGCCGCCACGGCCGGCCCACCCGTGGGTGGGCGTGCAGAACTGTTTGCGTGTGCCACTGGGTGTGCCGCCACAACCGGCCCACCCGTGGGTGGGCGTGCAGAACTGTTTGCGTGTGCCACTGGGTGTGCCGCCACGGCCGGCCCACCCGTGGGTGGGCGTGCAGAAGGGTTTGCGTGTGCCACTGGGTGTGCCGCCACAACCGGCCCACCCGTGGGTGGGCGTGCAGAACTGTTTACGTGTGCCTCTGGGTGTGCCGCCACGGCCGGCCTACCCGAGGGTGGGCGTGCAGAAGGGTTTGCGGTTGCCTCTGGGTGTGCCGCCACGGCCGGCCCACCCGTGAGTGGGCGTGCAGAAGGGCCTGCGGTTGCCTCTGGGTGTGCCGCCACGGCCGGCCCACCCGTGGGTGGGCGTGCAGAACTGTTTGCGTGTGCCACTGGGTGTGCCGCCACGGCCGGCCCACCCGTGGGTGGGCGTGCAGAAGGGTTTGCGGTTGCCTCTGGGTGTGCCGCCACGGCCGGCCCACCCGTGGGTGGGCGTGCAGAACAGTTTGCGTGTGCCACTGGGTGTGCCGCCACCGCCGGCTCACCCGTGGCTGGCGTGCAGAACTCTTTGCGTGTGCCACTAAGTGTGCCGCCACGGCCGGCCCACCCGTGGTTGGGCGTGCAGAACTGTCTGCGTGTGCCACTGGCTGTGCCGCCACGACCGGCTTACCCATGTGTGGGCGTGCAATAGGGTTTGCGGTTGCCTCCGGGTGTGCCGCCACGGCCGGCCCACCCGTGGGTGGGCGTGCAGAAGGGTTTGCGGTTGCCTCTGGGTGTGCGGCCACGGCCGGCCCACCCGTAGGTGGGCGTGCAGAAGGGTCTGCGATTTGCCACTGGGTGTGCCGCCACGGCCGGCCCACCCGTGGGTGGGCGTGCAGAAGTGCCTTGCGTTTGCCTCTGGGTGTGCAGCCACGGCCGGCCCACCCGTGGCTGAGCGTGCAGAAGTGCCTGCGGTGTGCCTCTGGGTGTGCCGCCACGGCCGGCCCACCCGTGGGTGGGCGTGCAGAAGGGCCTGCGTTTGCCTCTTGGTGTGCCACCACGGCCGGCCCACCAGTGGGTGGGCGTGCAGAAGGGTTTGCGGTTGCCTCTGGGTGTGCCGCCACGGCCGGCCCACCCGTGGGTGGGCGTGCAGAAAGGCCTGCGGTTGCCTCTGGGTGTGCCGCCACTGCCAGACCACCCGTGGGTGGGCGTGCAGAAGGGCCTGGGTTTGCCACTGGGTGTGCCGCCACGGCCGGCCCACCCGTGGGTGGGCGTGCAGAAGGGCTTTCGGTTGCCTCCGGGTGTGCCGCCACGGCCGGCCCACCCGTGGGTGGGCGTGCAGAATGGCCTGCGTGTGGCTCTGGGTGTGCCGCCACGGCCGGCCCACCCGTGGGTGGGCGTGCAGAAGGGCCTGCGTTTGCCTCTGGGTGTGCCGCCACGGCCGGCCCACCCGTGGGTGGGCGTGCAGAAGGGCCTGCGGTTGCCTTTGGATGTGCCGCCACGGCCGGCTTACCCATGGGTGGGCGTGCAGTAGGGTTTGCGGTTGCCTCCGGGTGTGCCGCCACGGCCGGCCCACCCGTGGGTGGGCGTGCAGAAGGGCCTGCGTGTAGCCTCTGGGTGTGCCACCACGGCCGGCCCACCCGTGGCTGGGCATGCAGAAATGTTTGCGTGTGCCACTGGGTGTGCCGCCACGGCTGGCCCACCCGTGGGTGGGCGTGCAGAACTGTTTGCGTGTGCCACTGGGTGTGCCGACACGGCCGGCTCACCCGTGGGTGGGCGTGCAGAACTGTTTGCGTGTGCCACTGGGTGTGCCGACACGGCCGGCCCACCCGTGGGTGGGCGTGCAGAAGGGTTTGCGTGTGCCTCTGGGTGTGCCGCCACGGCCGGCCCACCCGTGGGTGGGCGTGCAGAAGGGCCTGCGTGTTGCCTCTGGGTGTGCCGCCACGGCCGGCCCACCCGTGGGTGGGCGTGCAGAACTGTTTGCGTGTGCCACTGGGTGTGCCGCTACGGCCGGCCCACCCGTGGGTGGGCGTGCAGAACTGTTTGCGTGTGCCACTGGGTGTGCCGCCACGGCCGGCCCACCCGTGGGTGGGCGTGCAGAAGGGTTTGCGGTTGCCGCTGGGTGTGCCGCCACGGCCGGCCCTCCCGTGAGTGGGCGTGCAGAAGGGCCTGCGGTTGCCTCTGGGTGTGCCGCCACGGCCGGCCCACCCGTGGGTGGGCGTGCAGAACTGTTTGCGTGTGCCACTGGGTGTGCCGCCACGGCCGGCCCACCCGTGGGTGGGCGTGCAGAACTGTTTGCGGTTGCCTCTGGGTGTGCCGCCACGGCCGGCCCACCCGTGGGTGGGCGTGCAGAACTGTTTGCGTGTGCCTCTGGGTGTGCCGCCACGGCCGGCCCACCCGTGGGTGGGCGTGCAGAAGGGCCTGCGTTTGCCTCTGGGTGTGCCGCCACGGCCGGCCCACCCGTGGGTGGGCGTGCAGAAGTACCTGCGGTTGCCTCTGGGTGTGCCGCCACGGCCGGCCCATCCGTGGGTGGGCGTGCAGAACTGTTTGCATGTGCCACTGGGTGTGCCGCCACGGCCGGCCCACCCGTGGGTGGGCGTGCAGAACTGTTTGCGTGTGACACTGGGTGTGCCGCCACGGCCGGCCCACCCGTGGGTGGGCGTGCAGAAGGGTTTGCGGTTGCCTCTGGGTGTGCCTCCACGGCCGGCCCACCCGTGGGTGGGCGTGCAGAAGTGCCTGGGGTTACCTCTGGGTGTGCCGCCACGGCCGGCCCACCCGTGGGTGGGCATGCAGAAGGGCCTGCGTGTGCCTCTGGTTGTGCCACCACGGCCGGCCCACCCGTGGGTGGGCGTGCAGAACTGTTTGCGTGTGCCACTGGATGTGCCGCCACGGCCGGCCCACCCGTGGGTGGGCGTGCAGAACTCTTTGCGTGTGCCACTGGGTGAGCCGCCACAACCGGCCCACCCGTGGGTGGGCGTGCAGAACTGTTTACGTGTGCCACTGGGTGTGCCGCCACGGCCGGCCTACCCCAGGGTGGGCGTGCGTAAGAGTTTGCGGTCGCCTCTGGGTGTGCCGCCACGGCCGGCCCACGCGTGGGTGGGCGTGCAGAAGGGCCTGCGGTTGCCTCTGGGTGTGCCGCCACGGCCGGCCCACCCGTGGGTGGGCGTGCAGAACTGTTTGCGTGTGCCACTGGGTGTGCCGCCACAATCGGCCCACCCGTGGGTGGGCGTGCAGAACTGTTTACGTGTGCCACTGGGTGTGCCGCCACGGCCGGCCTACCCGAGGGTGGGCGTGCAGAAGAGTTTGCGGTTGCCTCTGGGTGTGCCGCCACGGCCGGCCCACCCGTGGGTGGGCGTTCAGAAGGGCCTGCGGTTGCCTCTGGGTGTGCCGCCACGGCCGGCCCACCCGTGGGTGGGCGTGCAGAACTGTTTGCGTGTGCCACTGGGTGTGCAGCCACGGCCGGCCCACCCGTGGGTGGGCGTGCAGAACTGTTTGCGGTTGCCTCTGGGTGTGCCGCCACGGCCGGCCCACCCGTGGGTGGCCGTGCAAAAGGGCCTGCGGTTGCCTCTGGGTGTGCCGCCACGGCCGGCCCACCCGTGGGTGGGCGTGCAGAAGGGTTTGCGGTTGCCTCTGGGTGTGCCGCCACGGCCGGCCCACCCGTGGGTGGGCGTGCAGAACTGTTTGCGTGTGCCACTGGGTGTGCCGCCACGGCCGGCCCACCCGTGGGTGGGCGTGCAGAACTGTTTGCGGTTGCCTCTGGGTGTGCCGCCACTGCCGGCCCACCCGTGAGTGGGCGTGCAGAAGGGCCTGCGTGTGCCTCTGGGTGTGCCGCCACGGCCGGCCCACCCGTGGGTGGGCGTGCAGAACTGTTTGCGTGTGCCTCTGGGTGTGCCGCCACGGCCGGCCCATTCGTAGGTGGGCGTGCAGAAAGGCCTGGGTTTGCCTCTGGGTGTGCTGCCACGGCCGGCCCACCCGTGGGTGGGCGTGCAGAACTGTTTGCGTGTGCCAATGGGTGTGCCGCTACGGCCGGCCCACCCCTGGGTGGGCGTGCAGAACTGTTTGCGTGTGCCACTGGATGTGCCGCCACGGCCGGCCCACCCGTGGGTTGGCGTGCAGAACTGTATGCGTGATCCACTGGGTGTGCCGCCACAGCCGGCCCACCTGTGGGTGGGCGT
>JAKWBO010000574.1:0-36723 GCA_034336685.1 Luscinia luscinia
CCTATGGAAGGTTCCAGAACCCCATTAAAGGTTCCAGAGAGTTCCAGGTTCCCTATGGAAGGTTCCAGAGGGTTCCAGGTTCCCGTAGAAAGTTCCAGAGGGTTCCAGAACCCGATAGAAGGGTCCAGAGGGTGCCAGGTTCCCACGGAAGGTTCCAGAAGGTTCCAGATTCCAGCTCATATTTTTGGGGGTTCCAGGTGAGATAATTTTTGGGGTTCCAGGTCATGATTTGGGGCTCCAGGTCAAATAATTTTGGGGTTCCAGATCAGATAATTTTGGGGTTTCAGGTCACATTTCGGGGTTCCAGGTCAGATAATTATTTGGGTTCCAGGTCATATTTTGGAATTCCAGATTTGATAATTTTTGGGGTTCCAGGTCAAATAATTTTTGGGGTTCCAGGTCAAATAATTTTTGGGGTTCCAGGTCATATTTTGGGGTTCCAGATTTGATAAGTTTTGGGGTTCCGGGTCACATTTTGGGGCTCCAGGTCAAATAATTTTTGTGGTTCCAGGTCAGATAATTTTTGGGGCTCGGGTCATATTTTGGGGTTCCAGGTCATGTTTTGGGGTTCCAGATTCGATAATTTTGTGGTTCCAGATCATATTTCGGGGTTCCAGGTCAGATAATTTTGGGGTTCCAGGTCATATTTTGGGGTTCCAGGTCATGTTTGGGGTTCCAGATTCGATAATTTTTGGGGTTCCAGGTCAAATTTTGAAGGTTCCAGGTCATGTTTTGGGGTTCCAGATCAGATAATTTTGGGGGGTTCCAGGTCATATTTTGGGGTTCCAGGTCAGATAATTTTGAGGTTCCAGGTCATATTTTGGGGTTCCAGGTCATATTTTGGGGTTCCAGAGT
The DNA here is from genome assembly GCA_034336685.1 of Luscinia luscinia. Lineage (NCBI taxonomy): Eukaryota > Metazoa > Chordata > Aves > Passeriformes > Muscicapidae > Luscinia > Luscinia luscinia. The sequence goes on from JAKWBO010000574.1 coordinate 856, forward strand.
CGATAATTTTTGGGGTTCTGGGTCACATTTTGGGGTTCCAGGTCAAATAATTTTTGGGGTTCCAGTTCAGATAATTTTGGGGTTCCGGGTCAGATAATTTTTGGGGTTCCATATTTTGGGGTTCCAGGTCAGATAAATTTGGGGGTTCCAGGTCCTATTTCGGGGTTCCAGGTCCTATTTCGGGTTCCAGACCAGATAATTTTTGTTGTTCCAGATCATTCTTTTTGGGGTTTCAGGTCATATTTTGGGGTTCCAGGTCAAATAATTTTTTGGGGTTCCTGGTCATATTTTGGGTTTCCAGGTCAGATAATTTTTGGGGTTCCAGGTCATGTTTTGGGGTTCCAGACCAGATAATTTTTTGAGGCTCCAGGTTATATTTTGGGGCTGCAGATCAGATAATTTTAAGGGTTCCAGGTCAGATAATTTTTGGGGTTCCAGGTCAGATAATTTTTGGGGTTCCAGGTCAGATAATTTTTGGGGTTCCAGGTCAGATAATTTTTGGGGTTTCAGGTAATTTTTGGGGGGTTCCAGACCAAATAATTTTTGGGGTTCCAGACCAGATAATTTTGGGGTTCCAGGTCATGTTTTGGGGTTCCAGGTCAAATTTTTGGGGTTCTAGGTCAGATAATTTTGGGGGGGTGTTCCAGATCAGTTTTTGGGGGTTCTAGGTCATATTTTGGGGGTTCCGTAGAAGGTTCCAGAGCCCCATTAAAGGTTCCAGAGGGTTCCAGGTCCCCATGGAAGGTTCCAGAGCCCCGGAATCCCGTGGAAGGTTCCAGAGGGTTCTAGCCCCCCATTTAAGGTTCCAGAGCCTTATAGAAGGTTCCAGAAGGTTCCAGAGCCCCATAGAAGGTTCCAGAGGGTTCCAGGTTCCCGTAGAAAGTTCTAGAGGGTTCCAGAACCCAATAGCAGGTCCCAGAGGGTTCCAGGTTCCCGTGGAAGGTTCCAGAGAGTTCCAAGTCCCTGTAGAAAGTTCCAGAGGTTCCAGAACCCCATAGAAGGTTCCAGAGGGTTCCAGGCTCCCCATTAAAGGTTCCAGAGCTCCATGGAATCCCGCGGAAGGTTCCAGAGGGTTCCACAGCCCCATTAAAGGTTCCAGAGGGTTCCAGGTTCCCATGGAAGGTTCCAGAAAGTTCCAGGTTCCCATGGAAGGTTCCAGAGGGTTCCAGGTTCCCATGGAAGGTTCCAGAAAGTTCCAGGTTCCCATGGAAGGTTCCAGAGGGTTCCAAGTCCCTGTAGAAAGTTTCAGAGGGTTCCAGAACCCCATAGAAGGTTCCAGAGCTCCATGGAATCCCGGAAGGTTCCAGAGGGTTCCACAGCCCCATTAAAAGGTTCCAGAGGGTTCCAGGATCCCGTGGAAAGTTCCAGAGGGTTCCAGGATCCCATAGAAGGTTCCAGAGGGTTCCAGGTTCTCGTGGAAAGTTCCAGAGGGTTCCAGGTTCCCATGGAAGGTTCCAGAGGGTTCCAGGTTCCCATGGAAGGTTCCAGAAAGTTCCAGGTTCCCATGGAAGGTTCCAGAGGGTTCCAGGTTCCCGTAGAAGGTTCCAGAGGGTTCCAGGTTCCCATGGAAGGTTCCAGGTTCCCGTGGAAGGTTCCAGAGGGTTCCACGTTCCCACAGAAGGTTCCAGAGCCCCGCGGAATCCCGCGGAAGGTTCCAGAGCCCCGTGGAAGGTTCCAGAGGGTTCCAGATCCCCCATTTAAGGTTCCAGGTTCCTGTGGAAGGTTCCAGAGGGTTCCAAGTTCCCACAGAAGGTTCCAGAGCCCCGCGGAATCCCGCGGAAGGTTCCAGAGCCCCCTCCCCCAGGGCTGCCCCCGGACGCCGACAGCGGCAGCGGCGCCGCCCCGGCCATCGTGGAACCGCCGCGGCCGGCGGCCGGACACGGAGAGTGCCCGTGGCGCACGTGCTGGCCTGAGTGACCACAGTGACCAGAGTGACCACTGAGTGACCTCTGAGTGATCACTGAGTGACCAGAGTGACCACCTGGGAATTACTGAGTGACCCCCAAGTGACCACTGAGTGACACTGAGTGACCTCTGAGTGACCCTGAGTGACCCTGAGTGACCACTGAGTGACACTGACTGACCACTGAGTGACCAGAGTGGCGCACGTGCTGGCCTGAGAGTGACCACAGTGGCCAGAGTGACCACTGAGTGACCACTGTGTGACCTCTGAGTGACCACTGAGTGACCCCTGAGTGACCCTGAGTGACCACGGAGTGACCAGAGTGGCGCACGTGCTGGCCTGAGAGTGACCAGAGTGACCAGAGTGACCACTGAGTGACCACTGAGTGATCACTGAGTGACCAGAGTGACCACCTGGGAATTACTGAGTGACCCCCAAGTGACCACTGAGTGACACTGAGTGACCTCTGAGTGACCCTGAGTGACCCTGAGTGACCACTGAGTGACACTGACTGACCACTGAGTGACCAGAGTGGCGCACGTGCTGGCCTGAGAGTGACCACAGTGGCCAGAGTGACCACTGAGTGACCACTGTGTGACCTCTGAGTGACCACTGAGTGACCCCTGAGTGACCCTGAGTGACCACGGAGTGACCAGAGTGGCGCACGTGCTGGCCTGAGAGTGACCAGAGTGACCAGAGTGACCACTGAGTGACCACTGAGTGATCACTGAGTGACCAGAGTGACCACCTGGGAATTACTGAGTGACCCTGAGTGACCACTGAGTGACCAGAGTGGCGCACGTGCTGGCCTGAGAGTGACCACAGTGACCAGAGTGACCACTGAGTGACCTCTGAGTGACCCTGAGTGACCCTGAGTGACCACTGAGTGACCTGAGTGACCAGAGTGACCACTGAGTGACCACTGAGTGACCAGAGTGACCACTGAGTGACCTGAGTGACCACAGTGACCAGAGTGACCACTGTGTGACCTCTGAGTGATCACTGAGTGACCAGAGTGACCACCTGGGAATTACTGAGTGACCCCCAAGTGACCACTGAGTGACACTGAGTGGCCACAGAGTGACCTCTGAGTGACCAGAGTGACCGTGAGTGACCACTGAGTGACCTGAGTGACCAGAGTGACAGTGAGTGACCCTGGGTGACCCCTGAGTGACCACTGGGTGACCCTTGAGTGACCCCTGGGTGACCCCTGAGTGACACTGAGTGGCCACAGAGTGACCTCTGAGTGACCTCTGAGTGACCACTGAGTGACCTGAGTGACACTGAGTGACCAGAGTGACCTCTGAGTGACCACTGAGTGACCTGAGTGACCATCTGAGTGACCACCCAGGAATGAATGAATGAATGAATGACCATCTGGGAGTGACCCCTGAGTTACCACCTGAGTGACCACTGAGTGACCACTGAGTGACCAGAGTGACGACAGCTGAGACAGCAACCACCTGGGAGTGACCACTGAGTGACCACTGAGTGACCACTGAGTGACCACCCAGTAATGAAGGAATGAATGAAGGAGAGACCACCTGGGAGTGACCAGAGTGACCACAGAGTGACCACAGGCTGGCCTGAGAGTGACCAAAGTGACCACCTGGGAATTGCTGAGTGACCACTGAGTGACCCTGAGTGACCACTGAGTGACCATCTAGGAGTTATTGAGTGACCACGCCAGGACAGAGTGACCACTGAGTGACCACTGAGTGACCACCTGGGAGTGACCACTGAGTGACCACTGAGTGACCATCTGGAAATTGCTGAGAGACCACCCAGTGACCACCTGAGTGACCACTGAGTGACCACTGAGTGACCATCTGGGAATTGCTGAGAGACCACCCAGTGACCACCTGAGTGACCACCTGAGTGACCACTGAGTGACCATCTGGGAATTGCTGAGAGACCACCCAGTGACCACCTGAGTGACCACCTGAGTGACCACTGAGTGACCACTGGGTTACCACCTGAGTGACCACTGAGTGACCACGGGTTGGCCGGACAGTCGCCGAGTGACCACCCGGGAATGAGTGACCACTGAGTGACCACTTGGGAGTTATTGAGTGACCACACCAGGGCAGAATGACCCCTGAGTGACCACTGAGTGACCCCTGAGTGACCCCTGAGTGACCACTGAGTGACCACTGAGTGACCATCTGGGAATTACTGAGTGACCCCTGAGTGACCCCTGAGTGACCCCTGAGTGACCCCTGAGTGACCACCAGGGAGTGACCCCTGAGTGACCACCTGGGAATTACTGAGTGACCCCTGAGTGACCCCTGAGTGACCACCAGGGACTGACCAGAGCTGTGGTCACTCAGCCGTGGCCAGGGGTCACCAAGGGGTCACGTGCTCATTTTTGGGGAATCTCTCACCCAAATTTTGGACCCCGGCCCCAAATTTTGGGGGTTCTGCTCTCAGATTTTGGGATTCTGGACCCAAATTTTGGGATCTCTCCAAATTTTGGGGACCCCAGCCCCAAAATTTTGGAATTCTGGATCCAGATTTTGACCCGCAGCCCCAAATTTTGAAGCTCTGGACCCGTTTTTGGGGTCCCAGCCCCAAATTTTGGGGGTCCCAGACTCAGATTTTGGAACCCAGACCCAAATTTTGGGGTCCCAGACTCAGATTTTGGGATTCTGACCCCAAATTTTGGGACCCCAGCCCCAAATTTTGGGATCCAACCCCTACATTTGGAGGTTTTGGACTGGGGTTTTTGGGACCTCAAATTTTGGGATCTTGAATCTGGATTTTGGAATTTTGGACTCAGATTTTGGGGTCCCAGCCCTGGACCCATTTTTGGGACCCCAGACCCAAATTTTGGGGTCTCAGACCCAGATTTGGGGGTTCTAGATTGAGATTTTTGAGACCCCCCGAGCCCCAAATTTTGGGGTCTCTGCAAATTTTGGGGTCTTGAATCCGAATTTTGGGATTCTGGACCCAGATTTTGGGGACCCCAGCCCCAAATTTTTGCAATTCTGGACCCAGATTTTGGATCCCAACCCCAAATTTTGGGGTCCTGGACCCGGATTTTGACCCCCAGCCCCAAATTTTGAAGCCCTGGACCCGTTTTTGGGGTCCCAGACCCAAATTTTGGGGTCCCAGACTCAGATTTTGGGACCCAACCCCCAAATTTTGGGTTCTCCCCCTCCAAATTTCGGGACCCCAATTCTGCCCCATTTTTGTCAGCCCCTCCCCAATTTGAGGTCTCCCCCAAAATAAACCCCCGGACCTCCCAAATTTTGGTCTCCGTGTTTCTGTGCCCCTCCCCACCCCCGCCCCTCCCCCCATTTCCTGCCCCGCGTGGCCATGATTTCCTGGGGGGTGGGAGAGGCCGCCGGATTTTGGGGTGCCCGGGGCGGCGGCGGACGCAGGTTCGGCATTTTGGGGTTTTTGGGAGATTTTGGAGATTTTTGGGGGTGGGGAAGGGCGGGAACCCCAAAATTTGGGGGGTGGGGGCAGTGCTGGCACCCCAAAATTTTGTGGGTTTTTTTTTTGGTGGGGGGGTTGGGAACTTTAAATTTTGGGTTCCCCAAATTTTGGGGGTTGGATCCCCAAATTTTAGGACACCCCCTCCCAAAATTTTGGGGATTGGAACTTTGAGGGGACCCCCCAAAATTTTTGGGGTTTGAGGTGTTTGAACCCCAAATTTTTGGGTTTAACCCCAAATTTAGGGATAAGACCCCCAATTTTATCGGCACCCCCAAATTTTGGAGACCCTCCCCCACCTCAAAAAAACCCCCAAATTCTCCGCCCCTCCCCACCCTAACCCCAAATTTCCCGTGTCTCCTCCCTCTCCCCTCCCCCCCTCCCTTCTCGGGGTTTTGGGGTCCCGCCGAGATTTTGGGACCCCAAAATTTCGGTGTGTCCCCCAGCCCCTCCCCCCCCCATGGAGGCGCCGCTCTGGGCGCTGTTGCTGCTACCCCTCCCCCCCCTGCTGGCCTCGCTGTGCGCGCGTTGCCGCCGCCCCCGCCGTGAGTGGGGGAGGAGCGGGGAGGGGCGCCGTAGTCCTGAAGCCATTTTGGGGGAATTTTGGGGGTCCTGGGGGAGATTTTGGGGGGATTTGGGGGTCCTGGGGAGATTTTGGGGGTCCTGAAGCCATTTTGGGGGATTTGGGGGATTTTGGGGGGTGTGGGGGGTCCTGGGTGAAATTTGGGGGTCCTGGAGGAGATTTGGGGGTTCTGAAGCTTGATTTTGGGGGGGATTTGGGGGGGTCTGGATCCTGGGGCCATTTTGGGGAATTTGGGATGGGGGATTTTGGGGGAATTTTGGGGGGTGGGGGATTTGGGGGTCTGGAGCCATTTTGGGGTTTGGGGGATTTTGGGGGATTTTGGGGGGTGTGGGGTGGATTTTGGGGGTCCTGGGGACATTTTGGGGGTTTGGGGGATTTAGATTCTGGGGGAATTTTGGGGGTCCTGGAGAGATTTTGGGGTCTGGGGGGATTTGGAGTTTGGGGGGGATTTTGGGGCAGGGGATTTTGGGGGTTGGGGGTCCTGGGGGGGATTGGGGTTCTGGGATTGGGGTCCTGGAGCCATTTTGGGGGGTTGGAATTTTGAGGGGATTTGGGGGTCTGGGGAGGTGGTGGGGTTCAAGCATTTTGGGGGGGTCTGGCGGATTTGGGGGTCCTGGGGAGATTTTGGGGGTTTGGGGGATTTTGGGGGATTTGGGGATTTTGGGGGTCCTGGAAGTTTTGAGTTTGGGGATTTTGGGGGGATTCTAGAGGTTGGGGTCCTGATGAGATCTTGGGGTTGGGGAGTTTGGGGGTTCTGAGCGATTTGGGGGATTTGGGGGTCCTGGCCGGATTTTGGGGATTTTGGGGAATTTTGGGGGGTCGTTTGGGAAGTTTTGGGGGTTTTGGGGGATTTGGGGGATTTTGGGGATTCTGGGGGATTTTGGGGGTCCTGAAGCCATTTTGGGGGTTTGGGAGATTTTGGGGAGATTTTGGGGGGGTCTGGGTGAGATTTTGGGGGTCCTGAGGAGATTTTGGGGGGTTCTGGATTTTGGAGGATTTGGGGGGTTCCTGGAGGATTTTGGGGGGATTTGGGGGTCCTGGGAGATTTTGGGAGATTTGGGGAAGATTTGGGAGATGTGGGATTTGGGGGTCCTGAAGCCATTTTGGGGGGGTTTGGGGGATTTTGGGGGTTGTGGGGTGGATTTTGGGGGTCCTGGAGCAGATTTTGGGGGGATTTGGATTGAGGTTGGGGATTCTGGGGAGATTTGGGGGTCCTGAGGGAGATTCTGAGGAATTTTGGGAGATTTGGGAGGATTTGGGGAGATTTGGGGATGTTTAGGGGTGGAGTCTCTGGATGAAGATTTTGGGGGATTTCAGGGGATTTTGGGGATTTGGGGGTCCTGGAGAAGATTTTGGGAGGATTTGGGGAGATTTGGGGAGATTTGGGGGATTTAGGGGATTTGGGGTCCTGGAGGAGATTTTGGGATTTGGGGATTTTGGGGGATTTTGGGGGGATTTTTGGGGGATTTTTGGGGATTTTGGGGATTTTTGGGGATTTTGGGGATTTTTGGGGGATTTTTGGGGATTTTTGGGGATTTTGGGGGATTTTGGGGATTTTTTGGGGATTTTTGGGAGGATTTGGGGATTTTTTGGGGGTTTTGAGGACTTTTGGGGGGGATTTTGGGAGGATTTGAGGATTTGTTTAGGGGTTTTTTCTTGGGATTTTTTGGGATTTTTGGGGGGATTTTTTTGGGGAATTTTGGGGAATTTTGGGGATTTTTCGGGGATTTTTTGGGGGATTTTGGGATTTTTGGGGAATTTTGGGGGATTTTTTGGGGGATTTTTTCGGGGATTTTGGGGATTTTTGGGGCATTTTTGGGGGATTTGGGGCAGATTTTGGGGATTTTGGGAGACTTTTTGGGATTTTGGGGTGATTTTGTGGATTTTGGGGGATTTTTGGGGGATTTTGGGGGATTTGAGGATGTTTTTAGGGGGATTTTTTTGGGGGGATTTTTGGGGGATTTTTTTTGGGGGATTTTTGGGATTTTTGGGGATTTTGGGGATTTTGGGGATTTTGGGATTTTTGGGGATTTTTGGGATTTTCGGGGGATCCTTGGGGGTTATTTTGGGGTCACTCTGCCTCCCCCAGCCGCAGCGCCCCTGCTGGACAACTACGACTACAAGTGAGTGGGGAGGGGCGGGGCGGGGGGCGGGGCCGAGGGGCGGGGCCTGAGCTCTGACCCCTCCCCACCCCCACAGGCCGCCCCCAGCGCCCCTCCCCACCCCGGTTCATCGTGATGGCGCCGCGCTGTGAGTGACCCCTGAGTGACCCCTGACCCCTGAGAGTGACCCTTGAGTGACCCTGAGTGACCCCTGAGTGACCCCTGACCCCTGAGTGACCCCTGAGTGACCCCTGAGTGACCCCTGAGTGACCCCCTGAGTGACCCCTGACCCCTGAGTGACCCCTGAGTGACCCCTGAGTGACCCCTTGACCCCTGAGTGACTCCCTGAGTGACCCCTGACTGACCCCTGACCCTTGAGTGACCCCTGAGTGACCCCTGACCCTGAGTGACCCCTGAGTGACCCCTGACCCTCAGTGACCCCTCAGTGACCCCTGAGTGACCCCTGAGTGACCCTGACCCGAGTGACCCCTGAGTGACCCCTGAGTGACCCTGGTGACCCCTGGCCCCTCCCCCAACTCCTCCCTCCATTTTCCCCACCCCCAATTTTTTGCCCTCCCCCGCCCCGATTGTTGCCCCTCCCCGCTGCGTTTTTTGGCCCTCCCCATCTCTGCCCCTCCCCCGCAGGTGCCCCTCCCCACACCTCCTGCAGCCGCCCTGGGCGGCTCTCAGCGGAGCCTCGGAGCCTGGGGTGGGTGTGGGGAGGGGCGGGGGTGGGGAGGGAGATTCGGGGTGGGGAGGGGCGATCTGGGGTGGGGGAGGGGCTCAGTGATTGTGGGGGATGGGCAGAGTGGGGAGGGCAAAATGGGAGGAGCTTTGGGGTGGGGGATGATGGGAAATTTGGGGTGGGGAGGGGCCGTGTGGGTGGGGAGGGGCCGTGTGGGTGGGGAGGGGCTCCATTGCCCTCCCCTCTCGCCCAGCCCCCACCAGGCCCCCGCGAGTCGCCGCGTGTCAGCGGAGCCGGACCCGGGTGAGTGACCCCTGGGTGACCTCTGAGTGACCTCGAGTGACCCCTGAGTGACCTCGAGTGACCTCTGAGTGACCTGAGTGACCACTGGGTGACCCCTGAGTGACCTCGAGTGACCCCTGGGTGACCCCTGAGTGACCACTGGGTGACCCTTGAGTGACCCCTGGGTGACCCCTGAGTGACCTCGAGTGACCCCTGGGTGACCTTGAGTGACCCCTGGGTGACCCCTGAGTGACCTCGAGTGACCCTGGGTGACCCCTGAGTGACCTTGAGTGACCCTGAGTGACCCCTGAGTGACCCCTGGGTGACCTTGAGTGACCCCTGAGTGACCCTGAGGCTGGGTGACCCCTGAGTGACCCCCTGGGTGACCTCGAGTGACCCCTTGGTGACCCCTGAGTGACCACTGGGTGACCCTGAGTGACCCTTGAGTGACCTGAGTGACCCTGAGTGACCCCTGGGTGACCTCGAGTGGCCCCTGACTGACCCCTGACTCACCCCTGGGTGACCTTGAGTGACCCCGGGGTGACCCCTGAGTGACCCTGAGTAACTGTGAGTGACCCTGGGTGACCTCTGACCCCCAGATCCCCTCGAGGACGGCGATTATTCCAACGAGCCTTTCGCCAGCGGCTACGTGTGAGTGACCCCTGAGTGACCCTGACCCTGAGTGACCCCTGAGTGACCCCTGACCCCTGAGTGACCCTGAGTGACCCCTGAGTGACCCCTGTAATTTCTGGCCCCGCCTCCTCAGGACGGTGCTGCCGGACCCGCCCAATGACGTCACCGGTGACGTCATGGCCGAGCCCGGTGACGTCACGGGGCGGGGCCGAGGAGGGGAGGGGAGGAGCCGTATGAGAACGTCCCCGAGGGCGACGGCGACTCGCGGGGTGAGAGCCCGAAATCTGCCCAAAAATCACCCAAAATCTGCCCAAAATCACCCAAAAATCACCCCAAAAATCATCCAAAATCTGCCCGAAAATCATCCAAAAATCCCCCAAAATCGCCCCCAAATCACCCAAAATCTGCCCGAAAATCATCCAAAATCCCCCAAAACTGCCCCAAAATCACCCAAAATCTGCCCAAAAATCATTTTAAAAATCACCCAAAATCTGCCCAAAAATCACCCAAAATCTGCCCAAAATCATCCAAAAATCACCCCAAAAATCACCCAAAAATCACCCCAAAAATCATCCAAAATCTGCCCGAAAATCATCCAAAAATCCCCAAAACCGCCCCAAAATCACCCAAAATCTGCCCAAAAATCATTTTAAAAATCACCCAAAATCTGCCCAAAAATCACCCAAAATCTGCCCAAAAATCATTCAAAATATCACCCAAAACCTGCCCCGAAAATCACCCAAAATCTGCCCAAAAATCATCCAAAAATCCCCCCAAAAATCATCCAAAATCCTCAAAATCGCAAGCCCCCAAATCACCCAAAATCTGCCCAAAATCACCCAAAAATCTGCCCAAAATCTCAAAATCACCCAAAATCTGCCCAAAATCACCCAAAAATCACCCCTAAAATCACCCAAATCTGCTCAAGAATCACCCAAAAATCACTCAAAAATCACCCCAAAATCTACCAAAAATAATTCAAAAATCACCCCAAAATCTGCCCAAAAATCACCCAAAATCTGCCCAAAAATCGTTTAAAAATCACCCAAAATCTGCCCAAAATCACCCAAAATCTGCCCAAAAATCACCCCAAAAATCACCCAAAATCACCCAAAATCACCCAAAATCGCTCATCACCAAAATCACCTCAAAATCTACCCAAAAATCACCCAAAATCTGCCCCCAAAATCACTCAAAATGCCCCAAAAATCTCCCAAAATCCTCCCAAAATCTACCCAAATCTCCTAAAAATTCAACCCCAAAATCAAGCCCCAAAATCTCCCTAAAAAATCACCCCAAAAATCACCCCAAAATCTGCCCAAAATCCTCCAAAATAATCTAAAATCACCCAAAATCTGCCCAAACTCCCAAATCCAAAATCCTCAAAATCACCCAAAATCCAATCCCCAATTCCAAAATCTGACCCAAAATCACTCAAATCGTGATCCCAAAATCCCCTAATCCCCAAAAATCTCAAAAATTGCCCCAAAATCCTCCCCCAAAATCACTCAAAATGGCCCCAAAATCTGCCCCAAAACTCCCAAATCCGAACCCCAAATCCCCAAATCCAACCCCAAATACCTCAAATCCCCCAAAATTTCTTTAAACCAGCCCCAAAATTCCCAAATCCGACCCCGAATTCCCCAAATCCAACCCCAAAATCCCAAAACTGGCCTCAAATGTGACCCCAAATCAGCCCTGAATCTCCCAAATCCAGCCCCAAAAACCCCAAATCCAGCCTCCAAAGTCTAAATCGCCCAGATCCAGCCCCAAAATTCCCAAATCTGACCTGAGATCCTCCCCCGGATCCGGCCCAAAGGCCCAAGCCCCGATCCCAAATTCTGGGGTCCAGTTCCAAGTAGAGCCCCCAAATCCGACCCCAGATCCAGCTCCCAAGATTCTACAAATCCCCAGATCCATTTAAATCCAGCCCAAAGACCCCCAAGTCCCCACAAATCCGACCCCAGATGCTCCAGATCAGACCTGAATCTCCCAAATCCCCAGCCCCAAATATCCCCAAATCCCAGACAGCCCCCAAGATTCCCCAAATCCAGCCCTGAATCCACTCCAAATCAACCCCAAAAACCCCAAATCCCCAAATCCGACCCCCAAAATTCCCCAAATCCATACCCTTAAAATCCCATCAAATCACAGATCCAGCCCCAAGATTCCCCACAAATCCGGACCCCAAGAAACCCCAGAACGCCCCAAATCCAGACCCCAAATACCCAAATCAGACCCCAAGATTCCCAAATCAACCCCAAAGCCCCAAATCCATCCCTCAAAATCCCCCAAATCCAGCCCCAAAATTCCCAAAATCCAGGCCTGAATCCTCCAAATCCAGCCCCAAAGACCCCACGTCCCGAATCAGGCCCCAAATTCCCCAATCCAGCCCAAAACCCCAAATCCCCAAATCCGGCCCCAAGATTCCCCAAATCAGCCCCAAATCCCCCAATCCAACCCCCGAAATTCCCCACATCCGTTAAAACCCCAAATCCCCCAAATCCAACCCCAAAATTCCCAGATCATTAGCCCCAGTCGCCCCTCAAATCCCCAAATCCGGCACTAAAATTCCCAAATCCAGGCCCCAAAATCCCCAAATCCAGCCCTCAATACCCCAAATCAGTCTGGGGCCCAGTCCAGGCCCCAGATTCACAGATCGGCCCTGGATCTCCCCAGGTTCGGCCCCAAGGCCCAAATCCTCCCGATCAGGCCCTCAGTCTGACTCAGATACAAAGGCCCCAGATCTAGATCTTGTTTGATTCTGATCCATTTAGATCTTTAGATCCAGACCCCAGGGTTCTAGATCCATTTAGAGCCCCAGATCCCATTTTAAGGTCCCCCAGATCCGGACCTGGAGTCTCCCCAGTCGGCCCTGGATCTTTGGAGTTCGACCCCAAGACCCCCAGGTCATAAATCGACCCAGTCAGGACCACCAGCTCTGGCTCCAGTCAAAATTTAGATCCCCCAGATCCAGACCCCCAAGGTTCCCAGATCAGATTTCGTCCCCAGATCCCGTTCCTGGGCCCCAGGTCAGGGCCCCGAATCCCCAAGTCCGGCCCCAGGGTAGCCCAGATCCAGGCCCCCAGGAGTTCTAGATCAGATTTCCCGTCCCCAGAGTCAGTCACAGGCCCCAAGATCGGCCCCAAACCCAGTCAACCCCAAAAACCCCAAATCCGACCCGAATCCTAACTCCGACCCCACAACTCCCCAAATCCGGCCCCCAAAATTCCCGGAATTCCCCCAAAATCCCCCCAAGTGCTTGACCGGCCGCCTCCCCCAGCGCCCAGCCTGGAGTACATCAACGTCCCGCGCACGGGACCGGGTGAGTGGGAGGCGGGGTGGGGGAAGGGCGGGGAGGGGCCACGACCCAAAATCCGCCCCTGACCCACCCCCGCCCCTCCCCCACAGCGGGCGAGAGCGTGAGGCGCCGACTCTACGAGAACCTCTGAGGTGGGAAAGAAACTCCCAAAAACCCCAAATTCAGCCCAAGAATTCCATCCCAAAACATCCCAGGAGTTCATTCAGAATTCATCCCAAAGAATCCCGGAGTTCAGCCCGGGGATCCTGGAAGTTCGGCACAGAGAGCCCCGAGGTTCGTGCAGGAGTCTGAGGGCCCATTTGAGTCGAGTTCCGTCCCGAGATGCCAGGAGTTCGGCGCAAGACGGTTCCTGGTTCAGTCCGGCAGAGGCCCCAGGTTCATTAGAGCTGCTCAGATCATGAGGAGTTCCGGCCTGAGGTCCCCAGATTCATTTGGTGATCCCAGGGTTCATTCGAGGTCCTGGAGTTCGGCACGAAGGCCCCCAGGAGTTCGGCGCAAAGGCCACTGAGGTTCGGCTGAGGAGTCCCAGGATTCGGCAGGGGCCCTGAGGTTCATTTAAGGTCCCAGGTTCGGCTGAGTCTGGAGTTCGGCTGAAGTCTGAGTTCATTCAAGGCAGTCCCAGATTCGGCACAAAGGCTGAGGTTAAGTTTAAAGGCAGGTCTGAGGTTCAGATCAGAGATCTGAGTTCATTTAGAAGCCAGTCCCAAGGTTCGAGTCCCAAAGGTCTGAGATTCAGTGCGAAGAGCCCTAAGGTTCTGTGCAAGACAGTCCCCGGAGGTTCCGGCCCAAAGGCCAGGATTCGGCTGAGACAGCCCAAGGTTCCGTCCCCATGGAGTCCCCAGGATTCGGCACAAGTCAGGAGTCCCATTTAGGAGTTCAGCGTGAAAGATCCCAGGAGTTCATTGAGTCTGAGTTCATTGGGGCCCGCAGGGTTCGGCGCAGAACAGTCCCAGGGTTCAGTGTAGGGTTCGGTCACAGGCCCTGGGTTCATTGGAGTTCCGTCCCAAAGGTCCCAGGTTCGTGGAACCAGTCCCAAGATTCGATGAGTTCCCGGCTTATTTTAGAGGAGTTCCAAGATCGACAGGAGTTCAGTACTAAGATCAGTTCGTCCCAAGATCTAGGGGTTCGGTCGCAGGGCAATCTCGGAGTTCGGTCGAAAGATCTAGGAGTTCGTGTAAAGACGTCCCAGGGTTGTTTCAGGGGCCACAAGGTTCATTGAGGTTCGTCACTAGCAGATCCGAGGTTCCATTTAGAACCAGTCCCAGGGTTCGGTGAGATCCTGGAGTTCGGCTGAGGAGGCCCCCAGGAGATTCGGTGCCAAAGGCCCCAGGAATTCGGCGTAGAGTTCCGTCACAAGATCTAGATTCATTAAAAGCCACAAGGTCATTGAGTTCATTCTGCCAGATCTGAGTTCATTGAACCAGGCCCGAGGTTCAGCACAGAGTCAAATCCCTTCGGATCGCAAGTTCATTTAGAGGTCCCAGGATTCGTTGGGAGCAGCCCGAGGTTCAGTGCAAGGAGTCCCCAGGAGTTCGGCTGCAAAGGCCAGATTCGGCACAGTCGATTCAGTGCAGAGATCCCAGGGTTCATTTGAGGCAGTCCCAGGAGTTCGAGGCATCAGGGGCCCCCAGGGTTGAGCAGAAGTGAGTCCCCGAGTTCGGCACCAAGAACAGCCCCAGGGGTTCGTGCGCGGGATTCCGTCCCAAAGGATCCCAGGTTCATTGCAACAGGCCCAAGGTTCAGTGCAAAACCCCAAAGATTCAGCACAAAAAATCTAGGAGTTCAGCACAAGGGGGCCTAGATTCAGCACAAAGATCCCAAGGTTCGGCACAAAAGATCCCAGGGTTCATTAGCAGCAGTGATCCCAAGGTTCCGTCCAAAGATCCCAAGGATTCGGACCAAGAAACAGTCCCAGAGATTCCGCACAAAAGCCCCCAGGATTCATTGAATGTTCAAGATCATTGGGGATCCGTCCCAAGACATCCCCAGGATTCATTTGAGTTCCGTCCCCAGGGTTGTTGAAGATCCTGGGTTCATTGCGAAGGCCACAGGTTCAGTCAAGGAGGCCACAGGATTCAGTGCAAGGCCCCAGGATTCAGCTGCAAGGCCCGGAGATTCCTTTGAAGAGTCCCGGAGTTCGTGCAAAGATCAGTTCTGGCTCATAGGCCCCAAAGATTCAGCAAAGAGCCTAGAGTCATTGAGATTCGTGCACAAAAGATCCCAAGATTCATTGAAGCAATCCCAGGAGTTCAGTAAAGTCAAGATTCGGCGCAGGCTCCAAAGATTCGGCGCAAGGCAGTCCCCAAGATTCGGCACAAAAAGATCCCCAGGGATTCAGTGTGAGATTCCGGCACAAGATCTGATTCATTGAGGCCCAGAGTTCATTTGGAGTTCCGTTTCTGCAAGTCACAGTTCATTAGAACAGTCCCCCAGGGTCGGCACAAGGTTGTCCCAAAGAGGTCCTAGGTTCATTGAGGTCCCTAGGGATTCCGGCCCAAAGATCATAAGGTTCCATTTGAGGCTAGATTCGGCCAAGGAATCCCCAGGAATTCAGCACAAGATCTAGATTCATTCAAAAGATCCAAGATTCAGTGGGAGGCCCAAGATTCGTACAAGATCCCCAGGTTCATTGGAGTTCACCAAAAGATCCCAGGATTCGGCACAGGGATCCACCAGATTCATTAAAAGATCCCAAGATTCAGTAGATATTCAGGTGGTGCAGAAAGTCCTAGAGTGAAGCCTAGTTCGGACTAGGGGCCCACCCAGGTTCGGTAGGGGTTCCGTCCCCAAGGTCTGGAGTTCACATTAGGAGCAGTCAGTTCGGCCAAGGTTCCCCAGGTTGGCCCCAAGGTTCAGATCGGCTGCCAGGTTCGTCCCAGAAGAGTCCCAGGTTAAATCCCGAAAGATCTAGGAGTCGTCACGAGGGTCCCAGGAGATTCGGCCAGAGAATCCCAAATTTCAGCCATAAAAACATCCAGTATTCATCCCAAAAAATCACAAAAATTCAGCCCAAAAATCGCCAAATCCCCCAAAAATTCCCCAAAATCCCAATTTTTCCCACCCCAAATCCTCATTTTCCCCAAAAATTTTCCCCCAAACCCCAATTTTTCACCCAAATTTTTTTTTTAAATATTTTTTCTCTCTCTCTCTTCCAGCCCTCCCCTCCCCGTATTTATTTGGGTGCCTGAGAAATTCTGAGAAGCCCCAGCGGCTGCCCCTCCCCCACCCCCGCCGGCCCCTCCCCACCCCAATAAAGCCGCTGGGAGTCGCCGTGACGATCACTTCCGGTGGAGGAGTGGTTTATTGCGAGGAGGGGTCGGTGAGAGGAGGGCTCGGGGTCCTCGTCGTCCTCGAAGGTCAAAGTTCGCCGGGGGTCGGGGTGGGGAGGGGGCTCCTGTGGGAATTTTGGGAATTTTTGGAAGGGGGAATTTGGGAGGGGTCTCGCCCAAAATTCCCCCAAAAATCTGAGAATCCCCCAAATTCTCCCTAAAATGTCCCAAAAATCGTCCCAGAAATGGCTTCAAAACCCCAAAAATCCCCAAAATTTCCCTGAAATGGCTCCAAAATTTCTCCCCAAATCCCTAAAAGTTCCCAAAAAAGCCCCAAATTCTCCTAAAATGTCCCAAAAATCACCCAAAACGGCCTCAAAAATTCCCAAAAAGCCCCAAAATCCTCCCAAATTTCCAAAACTTCCTTAAAAATTCCCCAAATTATAAAAATTCCCCCAAAAATTCTCAAAATCTTTCCCAAATTCTGCTTAAAATGGCCCAAAAATCACCCCAAAAATGGCCCAAGAATTCCCCAAATCCTCCAAAAATGGCCTTTAAAAATCACCAAAATTTCCCAAAAAAGGCCTTAAATTCCTCCCCAAATTCTGCCTAAAATGGTCCAAAATCCACAAATTTCCCAAAATCCTCCCCAAATTCTCCTTAAAATGTCCCAAAATCACCCAAAAATGGCCTCAAAACCCCCAAAATTCAACCCTAATACCCCAAAAGAATTCCTCAAGGAGCCCAAAAATTTTCCCAAAATGGCCAAATCCCCAAATGTCCCAAAATCCCCAAAAATCCACCCAAATCTCCAAAAATTCCTCCAGGAAAGCCACAAAAATTCTCCCAAAAATGCCCCAAAAATTTTCAGAAAAACCTGAAAATCCTCCCAAAAAAGCCCCAAAATTTCCCTCCCAAAATTCCCAAAAAAACCTCAAAAACAAAAGCCCCAAAATGGCGCCGCGGGGAGTCACGTGGTGGGGCGGAGTCACATGACGTCACTTCCGCCATGTGGGCGGAAAAGGAGAGTCATGTGATATCACGTGGCCGTATGACGTCACCAGGGTCACGTGGGGGGGCGGAAGCAGAGGGTTTTGGCGGGATTTTTTTTTTTAGCGTGTTGGGGAATTTTGGCGGGAGTTTTGGCGGGGAGTTTTGGCGGGAGTTTTGGCGGGAGTTTTGGCGGGAGTTTTTGGCGGGAGTTTTTGGCGGGGTTTGGGGAATTTTGAGGAGGGACCTGCCCGGATTTTAGGGGAATTTGGGATTTCGAGGAGATTTTGGGAGATTTTTGGAGATTTTGGGGGATTTGGGAATTTTTGGAGATTTAAAGGAGATTTTGGGGGATTTTGGGGAGATTTTGGGATTTTTTGGGGATTTAAAGGAGATTTTGGGGGAATTTTGGGATTTTTGAGATTTAAGGGGATTTTTGGGAGTGGATTTTGGGAATTTTGGGGGATTTAAAAGAGATTTTTGGGGAATTTTGGGAATATTTTGGGGGATTTAAAAGAGATTTAGGGGAGTTTTGGGGTGGATTTTGGGAAATTTTGGGGATTTAAAAGAGATTTTTGGGAATATATTTTGGGATTTAAAGGAGATTTTGGGATTTTTGGGGACTTTTGGGGTTTAAATAAAATTAACAGGGATTTTGGGGGATTTAAAGGAGATTTTGAGGATTTTGGGTGGATTTTGGGAAATTTTTGGGATTTAAAAGAGATTTTGGGGGGATTTTTGGGGGTTTTGGGGTTTTCAGATTTAAGGGTGATTTTTTTGGGGGTGGATTTTGGGAATTTTTGGGATTTAAAGGAGATTTTATGGGATTTTTGTGAATATTTTGGGATTTAAAAAATAATTTTGGGGATTTTTGAGATTTAAAGAGATTTTGGGGAGATTTTTGGGTGGAATTTGGGAATTTTGGGGATTTAAAGGAGATTTTTGGGGGAATTTTGGGAATATTTTGGGATTTAAAGAAAATTTTTGGGGGATTTTTGGGTGGATTTTAGGAATTTTCTTGGGGATTTAAAGGAGATTTCTGGGGGATTTTTGTGAATATTTTGGGATTTAAAAGATTTGTGGGGAA
The DNA here is from genome assembly GCA_034336685.1 of Luscinia luscinia. NCBI lineage: Eukaryota > Metazoa > Chordata > Aves > Passeriformes > Muscicapidae > Luscinia > Luscinia luscinia. The sequence continues at coordinate 19,150 of JAKWBO010000574.1, forward strand.
TTTTTGGGATTTTTGGGATTTAAAGAAGATTTAAGGGGGATTTTTGGGGTCGAATTTGGGAATTTTTGGGATTTAAAAGAGATTTTTAGGAGAGATTTTTGGGGATCTTTGGGGAATTTTTTTCAGTTTAAAGGAGATTTTCAGGGGATTTTGGGTGGATTTTAGGGATTTTGGGAAATTTGGGGGAATTTTGGGATTTAAAGGAGATTTTTGGGGAGATTTTTGGGATTTTTGGGTGGAATATTTTGGGATTTTAAAGGAGATTCGAGGGATTTTGGGGGAGATTTTGAGATTTTTGGGGGTTTTGGGAATTTTTGGGATTTAAAGAAGATTTTTGGGATTTTTGGGGGTTTAAGGGAGGATTTGGGGAATTTTTTCGGGATTTAAAGGGAGATTTGAGGGATTTTGGGGAATTTGAGATTTTTTGGGGTGTTTTTAGGAATTTTGGGGGATTTAAAGGAGATTTCGAGGGGATTTTTGGGAGGATTTTGAGATTTTGGGTGCTTTTGGGAATTTTGGGATTTAAATAAGATTTTGGTGGGGATTTAAGGGAGAATTTGGAGAATTTTTACGGCATTTAAAGGAGATTTTGAGGGGATTTTTGGGGGAGATTTTGAGGATTTTGGGGTGGTTTTTGGGGAATATTTTTGGGATTTAAGGAGATTTTTAGGGGATTTTGGTGGGATTTAAGGGAGGATTTGGAGAATTTTTGGGATTTAAAGGAGATTTCGAGGGGATTTTGGGGAGATTTTGAGATTTTTGGGTGATTTTTTGGGAATATTTTTGGGATTTAAAAGGAGAATTTTTAGGGGAGATTTTTGGGGGATTTAAGGGAGGATTTGGAGAATTTTTCGGATTTAAAGGAGATTTCGAGGGGATTTTGGGGAGATTTTGAGATTTTTTGGGGTTTTTTTTTTGGCGGGGATTTTTTTGGGGGTCTCCCCACCTGCTCCCTCCATCTCGGGGGCTCCTTCCTCCTCCTCCTCCTCCTCCTCCCCCTCGCAGCCTCCAGGGGTCGGCGCGGGGGCAGGGCGGCGTCCGGGGCCCCAGGCGACCCCCAAAATCGGAGCAGAGCGCGGGAACGGCCTGGGGAGGGCGGGGCCGGAGAGGGCGGGGCGCAGTCAGCGCAGGGAAATTCAGGGTGGGGGAGGGAAAAAAATCAGGATTTTGGGGGGAAGGAAACAGGGTGGGGGAGGGGAAATTTGGGAGTGCGGGGGAGGGAAAATTTGGGGTGGGGAGGGAATGGAGGGATTAGGGGGGATAAAGGGGTGGGGGAGGAAATTTGGGATTTGGGGGTGGGATTGGAGGGGGAGGGAATGAGTGGGGAGTGGGGGAGGGGCCGAGAAGGAAAAAGTGGGGGCGGGGCTGTGAGGGTGGGGGAGGGTTAATGGGGTGGGGAGGAATGCGGGGGGGAGGGCCGAGGGTGGGGGGGGAATGCAGGGGTGGGGAGGGGAATGGGGGTGGGAGGGTGTGCAGGGGGAGGAGTGCAGGGTGGGGGAGGGCTGTGCAGGTGGGGAGGGAATGCAGGGTTGGGGGCAGGGCTCCGCACCTCCAGCCAATCCTCGAGCCGCCGCAGCCCCAGATCGGCCAATCGGGTGAGGGCGCCAGCGCCCGCCCCCGCAGCCCCTCCCCGCAGCAGCTCGGCCGCCGAGGGCGGAGCCGCGGGTCCGGATCCAACATGGCGGCCAGGAGCGCGCAGCTCGGGGAGAGGCCTGGGGGTGGGGGAGGGGTGAGGGTCCGGGGGGCGGCTGGGCCCCTCCCCACTGCCGGAGCCCCGCCCCACCCTACAGCCCCTCCCCACTGCCGGAGCCCGCCCCTACTGCCAGTGCTCCTCCCCACTCCGTTAGCCCCTCCCCCACCCCAATAGCCCTCCCCATCACATTTAAACCCCATTAGCTTCCTCCTCTACCCCCATTAAGCCCCTCCCCCATTAACCCCTCCCCACCCCGTGAAGCCCCTCCCCACCCCATTAACCCCCTCCCCCACCCTCTAAGCCTCATTAACCCCCTCCCCACCCCCATTAACCCCTCCCCCACTCCTTTGGCCCCTCCCCCACCCCATTAACCCCTCCCCACCCCATTAACCCCTCCCTCACTACCATTTTAAGCCTACCCCATTAACTAGTCCCTCTGCACCCCATTAACCCCTCCCCCACCCATTAACCCCTCCCCCACCCCATTAACCCCTCCCCCACCTTCAACCCCATTAACCCCTCCCCACCCCTTTAGCCCCTCCCCCACCCCATTAGCCCCTCCCCACCCCATTAACCCCTCCCCCACCCCTTTAGCCTCCCCACTTAGCCCCTCCCCCTACCCCATTAACCCCTCCCCCTTAACCCTTTTTAGCCCCTCCCCACCCCTTTAAGCCCTCTCCCACCCCATTAACCCCTCCCCCACCCTTCTTAAGCCCTCCTCACCCCCATTAGCCCCTCCCCCTTGCCCCACCCCATTAATCCCCTCCCCACCCCATTAACCCCTCCCCATCCATTAACCCCTCCTCCACCCTGCCCCTCCCCACCCCATTAACCCCTCCCCCCACTCTCCTCTAGCCCCTCCCCCACCCCTTTAAGCCCCTCCTTGGCCTCACCCCATTAACCCCTCCCCACCCCTTAAGCCCCCTCCCCACTAACCCTTACCCCATTAGCCCCTCCCCCACCCCTTTAGCCCCTCCCCACCCCATTAACCCTCCCCTTATAGCCTCCTCACCCCTACTCCCCATTAGCCCTCTCCCCACCCCACCCCTATTAATCCTCCCCCATTAGCCCCTCCCCACCCCTTTAACCCCTCCCCACCCCATTAGCCCTCCCCACCCTTAACCCCCCACCCCATTAACCCCTCTCCCACCCCTTTACCCTCCCCCACCCCTTAGCCCTCCTCCATTTCCTCCAGCCCCTTTACCCCTCCCCACCTTTTGGCCCTCCCCCACCCCCCTAACCCCCTTTAGCCCCTCCCCACCCCTTTAAGCCCCTCTCCCACCCCATTAGCCTCCCCCACCCCCATTAAACCTCCACCCCTCCCCCTCCCATTAACCCCTCCCCCACTTTTTAGCCTCCCCACCCCTCTAGCCCCACCCCATTAACCCCTCCCCCACTTCTTGAGCCCCTCCTTCCCCATTAACCCTCCTTACCCCATTAGCCCCTCCCCACCCTTTTAGCCCCTCCCCACCCCACTAACCCCTCCCCACCCCATTAACCCCTCCCCCACTTTGCCCATTAGCCCCTCCCCACCCCCTTTAGCCCCTCTCCTACCCCATTAGCCCCTCCCCACCCCATTAACCCCTCCCCCACTTTTAGCCCCTCCCCACCCCTTTGGCCCCTCTCCTACCCCATTAACCCCTCCCCCACCCCATTAACCTTCTCCACCCCTATTAACCCCTCCCCATCCTTTAGCGCCTCCCCACCCCATTACCCCTCCCCACCCCATTAACCCTTCTCCACCCCATTAAGCCCCTCCCCACCCCATTAACCCTCCCCACCCCATTAACCCCTCCCTCCACCCCCATTAACCCCTCCCCACCCCACTAGCCCCTCCCCACCCCCATTAACCCCTCCCCCACCCCATTACCCCTCCCCACCCCATTAACCCCTCCCCACCCCTTTTAGCCCCTCCCCCACCCCATTAACCCCTCCCTTACCTTCTCCCAGCCCCGGGGCATCCTCCCCTCCCCGCTGCGCAGCCGCCGCCACCCTCCCCTCCGCCGGCAGCCGCCGCTCCCGGCCAGCTCGGCCACGCTCAGCGCCAGGCTGAAGATGTCCGCGGGGGCGCCCCTCCCCGCCAGCCCCTCGGGCGCCGCGTACCGCGAGTCCCCTCCCCCGCCGCCCCTCCCCCGCCCAGCCCGGCGCCGTGGCCAGGCCCGAAATCGGCGACTCGACAGCGCCCCCAGGCGTCCAGCAGCACGTTGTCGGGCTTGAGGTCGCCGTGGGTCACGGGCCGCGCGTGGAGGTGCCGCAGGGCCAGCAGCACGTCCCACAGGTAGCCACGGAGCCGCCACTCGGCCAGCGGGCGGCCCGCAGGGGGAGGGGCGGGGAGGTGGCCACGGAGAGGTCAGGAGTGTGCCAAAATGGGGCTGAGGGTGGCCAAAATGGGGCTGGGAGTGGCCACGGGGGTGGGAGTGGCAAAATGGGGCTGGGGGTGGCCACAGGGTCAGGAGTGGCCAAAATGGGGCTGGGGGTGGCCACGAGGTCAGGAGTAGCCAAAATGGGAGCTAGGGGGTGGCCTGAACAGGCTGGGGGTGGCCACGAGGTCAAGTGGCCAAAATGGGGCTGGGGGTGGCCACAGAGTGGCTGGGGATAGCCAAAATGGGGCTGGGGGTGGCCACAGAGGGGCTGGGAGTGGCCAAAATGGGGCTGGGGAGGTGGCCACGGGGTCAGGAGTGGCCACAGGGAGTCAGGAGTGGCCAAAATGGGAGCTGGGGGTGGCCAAATGGGGCTGGGGTAGCCACAAGGGTCAGGAGTAGCCACATGAGGTCTGGAGTGGCCAAAATGGGGCTGGGGGTGGCCAAAGGGACAGGAGTGGCCAAAATGGGGCTGGGGGTGGCCATGAGGTCAGGAGTGGCCACGGAGGGGGCTGGAAGTGGCAACAAGAAGGGGCTGGGGAGTGGTCAAAGTCAGAAATGGCCACAGAGGGTTGGGAGTGGCCAAATGGGGCTGGGAGTGGCAATCGACATGGGGCTAGGGGGTGGCACACAGAGGTCAGGAGTGGCCAAAATGGGGCTGGGGGTGGCCAAAATAGGGCTGGGGGTGGCCACAAGGGTCGGGAGTGGCCACGGGGTCAGGAGTGGCCAAAATGGGGCTGGGGGTGGCCAAATGGGGCTGGGGAGTGGCCAAAATGGGGCTGGGGGTAGCCCTGCGAGGTCGGGAGTGGCCAAAATGGGGCTGGGGGTGGCCACGGGGTCAGGAGTGGCAAAATGGGGCTGGGGTGGCCAAAATGGGGCTGGGGGTAGCCACGGGGTCAGGAGTGGCCAAATATGGGGCTGGGGGTGGCCACAGAGGGGCTGGAGGTGGTCAAAGGGTCAGAAATGGCCACAGAGGGTCGGGGTGGCCAAAATGGGGCTAGGGGTGGCCACGAGGTCAGGAGTGGCCAAAATGGGGCTGGGGGTGGCCACGAGGGTCGGAAATGGCCACAGGGGGTGGGAGTGGCCAAAAATGGGGCTGGGGGTGGCCAAAAGGGGCTGGGGTGGCCACAGAGGAGGCTGGGGGTGGCCACAGGGTCAGGAGTGGCCAAAATGGGCTGGGAGTGGCCAAAATGGGGCTGGGGGTGGCCCTGAGGGCTGGGGTGGCCACGGGGTCAGGAGTGGCCACAGAGGGGCTGGGAGTGGCCAAAATGGGGCTGGGGGTGGCCACGGGGTTAGAAATGGCCACAGAGGGGTGAGGGTGGCCAAAAATGGGCTGGGGGTGGCCAAAAATGAGGCTGGGGGTGGCCACAGAGGGGCTGGGGGTGGCCAAAATGGGGCTGGGAGTGACCAAAATGGGGCTAGGGGTGGCCACGGGGGTCAGGAGTGGCCAAAATAAGGGCTGGGGGTGGCCACGGGGTCAGGAGTAGCCAAAATGGGGCTGGGGGTGGCCAAAATGGGGCTCGGGAGTGGCCAAAGAGGGGCTGGGGGTGGCCACAAGAGGGGCTGGGGGTGGCCAAAAGGGGCTGGACACAGCCGAGGGGTCAGGAAACGCCGGATTGCCCGAGGTGGCTTGGCCACGCCCATTTTTGGGTCAGCCACGCCCCTTTGTTGATGATCGGCCAATGGGAAGTCTTGGTGCTGGGCCACGCCCCCAAAAATGAGACCACGCCCCCTAAAAACTGAGGCCACGCCCCTAAAAACTGAGGTCACGCCTCCTTCTCCTGGTTTCCCCGTGATCCTAAAGCCCCGCCCCGCAAAAACGAGGCCACGCCCCTTAATGAGGCCACGCCCCTTTTCTCCATTGCCTGCCCAAACCATGAAGCCCGCCCACAAAATAGGCCACGCCCTCGGGAGAAACCACCCCATAAAAATAAGGGAGCGCCCCTCAAAAAGAAAGTAGTGAGGGCACGCCCCTTTTCTCCATCTCCCGCCCAAACCATGAAGCCCACGCCCCAAAATATGAGGCCACGCCCCACAAAAATGAGGCCACGCCCCTCAGGGGAGAAACCACGCCCCAAAACAATGTGGCCACGCCCCTTTTCTCCATTTCATGCCTGAACCACAAAGGCACGCCCCATAAAAAGAGGCCACGCCCACAAAAGACCACGCCCGTAACAACGAGGCCACGCTCATTTTCTCCATCTCCTGCCCAAACCATGAAGCCACGCCCCACAAAAATAGACCACGCCCCTCAGGGTGAGGACCACGCCCGTAACAACGAGGCCCACGCCCATTTTCTCCATTTTCTGCCCAAACCATGAAGCCACGCCCCAGAAAAAGAGGCCACGCCCCCAGAAAAACGAGGCCACGCCTCTCAGGGTGAGACCACGCCCCTTTCTCCATTTCCTGCCCAAACCATGAAGGCACGCCCCATAAAAATAAGGCCACGCCCACAAAAAGAGACCACGCCCCGCAAAAAGAGACCACGCCCCACAAAAGAGGCCACGACCCTCAGGGGTGAGACCACGCCCCTTTTCTCCATTTCCTGCCCAAACCATGAAGGCACGCCCCATAAAAATGAGGCCACGCCCCACAAAAGAGACCACGCCCCACAAAAAAGAGGCCACGACCCTCAGGGGTGAGACCACGCCCTTTCTCCATTTCCTGCCCAAACCATGAAGGCACGCCCCATAAAAATGAGGCCACGCCCCACAAAAACGAGGCCACGCCCCTCAGGGGTGAGGCCCCGCCCCAGGCCGCGCCCCTGCCTCCAGAGCTGGCCCAGGCTGCCGGCGGCGCACTGGCGAGGTCAGCAGGTGGAAGCGGCCGCGCTGCTCCCAGGCCGCCAGCAGGGGAGCAGCCCAGGCCAGCCCGCCCCCGCTGGGCGTGGCACTCCCGCAGCCAATGGCGGCGCTGGGCGGGAGCCCGAGAGGGGGCGGAGCGAGCGCTTGAGGGCGGCGGCGACCGTCGGAGCGGCCCGGCGCACCTGGGGGAGGGGCGGGGTCAGTCCGGGGTCAGTCGGGGGGTCAGGGAGGGTCACTTGGGGGTCACTCAGGGTCACTCAGGGTCACTCAGGGATCAGAGGTCACTCAGAGGTCACTCAGGGGTCACTCAGGGTCACTGAGGGGTCACTCAGGGGTCAGTGAGAGATCACGGATGTCACTCAGGGGTCACTCAAGGGTCACTCAGGGTCATACCGGGGTCACTCAGGGGTCACACAGAGGTCACTCAGGGTCATACCGGGGTCACTCAGGGGTCACACAAGAGTCTCAGGGTCACTAGGGTCACTCAGGGTCATTCAGGAGTCACTCAGGGGTCACTCAGGGTCACGGATGTTACCAAGGGTCACTCAAGGTCACTCAGGGTCACATAGGAGTCACTGAGATCACTCAGGGTCAGGGTCACTCAGAGTTACTCAGAGTCACTCAGGGGTCACACAGGGGTCAATCAGGGGTCAGGGGTCACTCAGGGTCACTCATTTTGTCACTCAGGGTCACTCAGGGTCACTCAGGGTCATACAGGGTCACTCAGGGGTCACTTAGGGTCACTCAGGGGTCACACAGAGGTCACTCAGGGTCATACTGGGGTCACTCAGGGGTCACACAGAGGTCACAGAGGTCACTCAGGGGTCACTTAGGGTCACTCAGGGGTCACTGAGGTCACTCAGGGGTCACTCAGGGGTCAGTCACTGTCAGGCTCACTCAGGGTCACTCAGGGTCATTCAGGGGTCACCCAGGGGTCACTCAGGGTCACTCGGGGGTCACTCACGGGTCACTCAGGGTCATTCAGGGGTCACTCAGGGGTCACGGATGTTACCAAGGGGTCACTCAAGGTCACTCAGGGGTCAGGGGTCACTCAGAGTTACTCAGAGTCACTCAGAGTCACACAGGGGTCAATCAGGGGTCACTCAGGGTCACTCATTTGTCACTCAGGGTCACCCAGGGGCCACTCAGGGGTCACTCAGGGGTCACTCAGGGGTCACTCAGGGGCTCACTCAGGGTCACTCAGGGTCACTCAGGGGGTCACCCAGGGGTCACTCAGGGTCACTCAGGGGTCACTCAGGGTCACTCAGGGGATCACTCAGGGGTCACTCAGGGGTCACTCAGGGGTCACTGGGGTCACTCACCTCCAGCACCTCCCCCTCGAGCCCCGCCCGAGGCTCCGAACGATCTCGAACATTTCCAGGGTGGGGCGGGGCCCCACGGAAGGGGCGTGACCACATCCAGCCCCTCCCCTTTCCCCTGTCCCGCGCTGGGGGAGGGCGCGGCCTTCGAGGCGGCTGATTGGACGAGAGGAGCGGCGGGGGAGGGGCGTGGGGGGGAGGGGCATCGGCGGGGTGGGGGGAGGGGCTGAGAGAAAGGAAGGGGGAGGGGCGGGTCAGCGAGTGAGAATTGGGGGGCTCTGCCCCTCCCACCCCAAACCCCTCCCCACCCCTGCACAGCCCCTCCCCCTCACCCTCCCCGGCGATCACGTGGCTCCGCGCTGGGTGGGGGAGGGGCTGCTTTCTTTGGGGGGGGGGTCCCGGTCCCGTTTCCCGCGCGCCGCTCCCGCCAAACGCGGCTCGGGCCACGCCCCCTTCCGCCAGAGCCAATAAAAATCCACTTCCGGTGGTAAAACCCCGCCCCCTTAAATCAGCCAATCAGCGTCCACTTCCGGGCAATCACTGTTCACTTCCGGTCGCCGATTTCCGGGTTTTTCTTTTTGTTACTTGCACTCACTTCCGGGTTTCCCTCAGCAGCCAATCAGAATCCACTTCCGCTTTACGCCATTTTACGTAGCCCCGCCTCCTTTCCCACTAACCAATCAGCGCCCGCCTCTCCCCGGCCCCGCCCCCAGCCCTCAAATTTTCGCTTTTTCACCAAATTTTTTTATTTTTTGGGGGGTTTTGGGCTCCCAGCCACGCTCCACCCCCCGCCTGCAGATTTTGGGTCCCAACCCCATTTTTGGGTCATTTTGGGCAACATTTTTTGGCTATTTTAAGGAATATTTTTGGCCATTCTTAGAAAAATTTTTTTGCTCATTTTTAGGATTTCTTTGGGCCATTTTTAGGATTTCTTTAGATCATATTTAGGATTTTTTTTTGGTCCATTTTTAGGGAATTTTGTTTCTCCACTTTTAGGATTTTTTTTGCCATTTTTTGAAAATTTTTTTGCCATTTTTAGGCTGTTCCCACCATTTCTTAGGGTCTTTTTTGACCATTTTTGGGTAAAATTTGAACATTTTTAGGATTTTTTCCACCATTTTTGCGTCAGTTTTGGCCATTTTTAGGAAATTTTTCTCCCCATTTTTAGGATTTTTTGGCCATTTTTAGCAAATTTTTTGCTCATTTTTAGAATTTCTTTAGCCCATTTTTAGAATTGATTTGGCCATTTTTAGAAAATTTTTTGCCATTTTTTGAAATTTTTTTGCCATTTTAGGCTGTTCCTTCATTTTTTAGGGTCCTTTTCACCATTTTTGGGGTCATTTTTTTCCCATTTTCTGCCTCCTTTTTGTCCATTCTTATCTCATTTAAACCCATTTTTTCTCTTTTTAACCCATTTTTACCCCCTTTTTACCCATTTTTCCTTCTATTTTCTTACCCATCTTTACCCCTTTTTCCCCAATTTTACTTCCTTTTTACCCATTTTTCCTCCATTTAACTGATATTTTCCCCCTCTAAATCAATTTTTGGCTCTTTTTTTTTTTTTTTTCCTATCTTTATCCCTTTTTATCCCTTTTAAACCCATTTTTATCCCTTTTTCACCTCGTTGTTTACCAATTTTCGCCCCTCTTTAACTTCATTTTTTACTCATTTGTTTTCCTCATTTTTTTACCCATTTTTATTCCATTTTTATTCCATTTTTTTACCCATTTCCCCACTTTTTTTACCCATTTTTATACCATTTTTTATCCATTTTAATCTCATTTTTACCCATTTTTAGCCCTTTTTTTAAACCCATTTTTATGCCTTTTAAAACCCATTTTTATACCATTTTTAACCCATTTTTATGCCTTTTTAAACCCATTTTTATACCATTTTAAACCCATTTTATCTCATTTTTACCCATTTTACTCCCATTTTTACCCATTTTCCTCACCTTTTCCCCCACATTTATACCCATTTTTAACCCACTTTTACCCATTTTATACCATTTTTACCCATTTTTATCCCTTTTTTTACCCATTTTTATAACATTTTTACCCATTTTTATCCCTTTTTTACCCATTTTTATCCCTTTTTTTTACCCATTTTTATACCATTTTTACCCATTTTTATCCTTTTTTTTTACCCATTTTTATACCATTTTTAACCCATTCTTATCTCAATTTTACCCATTTTTACTCCCTTTTTTTACCCATTTTTACTCCCTTTTTTTACCCATTTTATACCATTTTAACCCATTTTTATCTCATTTTTACCCATTTTGACTCCATTTTTACCCATTTTTATCCCTTTTTTAACCCATTTTTATACCATTTTTACCCATTTTTATCCCTTTTTAACCCATTTTATCCCTTTTTGTACCCATTTTTATCCCTTTTTAACCCATTTTTATCTCTTTTTTACCCATTTTTAACCCATTTTATCCCTTTTTTACCCATTTTTATCCCTTTTTTTTACCCATTTTTATACCATTTTTACCCATTTTTATCCCTTTTTTAACCCATTTTATCCCTTTTTGTACCCATTTTTATCCCTTTTTAACCCATTTTTATCTCTTTTTTTACCCATTTTTAACCCATTTTATCCCTTTTTTTACCCATTTTTATCAATTTTTTTACCCATTTTTATCCCTTTTTAACCCATTTTTATTCCTTTTTTTACCCTCTTTACCTCCTTTTTTATTCCTTTTCACACATTTTTCGGCCTTTTCACCACATTTTTTTCCCATTTTTGTCCCTTTTTTTACCCATTTTTTACCCATTTTTGTCTCATTTTTACCCATTTTTATCCCTTTATTTTACCCATTTTTATCCCTTTTTTTACCCATTTTTATCCCTTTTTTTTACCCATTTTTATACCATTTTTAACCCATTTTTATCTCATTTTTACCCATTCTTACTCCATTTTTTACCCATTTTCCCCACCTTTTTACTCATTTTTATCTCATTTTTATCCCTTTTTAAAGCCACTTATGCCTTTTTGACCCATTTTTATTCCTTTTTTACCCTCTTTACATTCTTTTTTATTCCTTTTCACCCATTTTCCCCCTTTTCACCCCATTTTTTTCCCATTTTTGTCCCTTTTTTACCCATTTTTACCCATTTTTATCCCTTTTTTCACCCATTGTTATACCATTTTTTACCCATTTTTATATCATTTTAACCCATTTTAATCTCATTTTTACCCATTTTTATCCCTTTTTTTACCCATTCTCCCCACCTTTTATACCCATTTTTATACCATTTTTACCCATTTTTATCCTTTTTTAAACCAATTTTTACACCACTTTTAACCCATTTTTATCTCATTTTTACCCATTTTTATCCCTTTTTTTAAACCATTTTTATCCCTTTTTAAACCCATTTTTATACCATTTTTAACCCATTTTTATCTCATTTTTACCCATTCTTACTCCTTTTTTACCCATTTTCCCCACCTTTTTACCCATTTTTATCCCTTTTTTAACCCATTTTTATCCCTTTTTTACCCAATCTTACTCCTTTTTTACCCATTTTCCCACCTTTTTACCCATTTTTATCCCTTTTTTTACCCATTTTTATCCCTTTTTAACCCATTTTTATCCCTTTTTTACCCATTTTTATCCCTTTTTTACCCATTTTTATCCCTTTTTTACCCTCTTTACCTCCTTTTTTATTCCTTTTCCCCCTTTTCCCCCATTTTTTTTCCCTCATCCCCCATTTTTCCCTCCCCCTCCCCCCCTCTCAAACCCACCCCGCCCCCACCCCGGCGACAGCAGCGGCGACAACAGCGACGAGTCCTCCGGCCCGCTGGGGGCGCCGTTGGCGGGGCGGGGGCGAGACGAAGGCCACGCCCTCCGCGCGGGCCGCGATCCAATCAGAGAAGGCGCTGACGCGTGTAGACGCCGGGGCGGCGCGGGACCCCGCACCCCTCCCCCCACGAGACGATGCCGGCCAGGACCCAGCGGCCGGAGGAGGGGCAGACCAGGGGACCCCCGGAGTCACCCTGGAACGGCAGGGGGACACACCTGGGTACACCTGGGGACACCTGGGGACACCTGGGGACACCTGGGGACACCTGGGCACACCTGGGGACACCTGAGATACACCTGGGTGCACTTGAGATACACCTGGGTACACCTGGGGACACCTGGGGACACCTGGGGACACCTGGGTGCACCTGGGGACACCTGGGTACACCTGGGGACACCTGGGGACACCTGGGTGCACCTGGGGACACCTGGGTACACCTGGGGACACCTGGGGACACCTGGGATACACCTGGGCACACCTGGGGACAGCTGGGCACACCTGGGGACACCTGGGCACACCTGGGTGCACCTGGGGACACCTGGGATACACCTGGGTGCACCTGGGGACACCTGGGTACATCTGGGCACACCTGGGCACACCTGGGGACAGCTGGGCACACCTGGGCACACCTGGGATACACCTGGGTACACCTGGGGACACCTGGGATACACCTGGGTACACCTGGGTACACCTGGGGACACCTGGGTGCACCTGGGGACACCTGGGGACAGCTGGGGACACCTGGGTGCACCTGGGTACACCTGGGGACACCTGGATACACCTGGGTACACCTGGGTACACCTGGGGAGAGCTGGGCACACCTGGGCACACCTGGGTACACCTGGGAACACCTGGATACACCTGGGATACACCTGGGTACACCTGGGCACACCTGGGGACACCTGAGTACACCTGGGTACACCTGGGGGACAGCTGGGTACACCTGGGCACACCTGAGATATACCTGGGTGCACCTGGGCACACCTGGGCACACCTGGGTACAGCTGGGGACACCTGGGTACACCTGGGCACACCTGGGTACACCTGGGTACAGCTGGGCACACCTGGGATACACCTGGGTACACCTGGGTACAGCTGGGGACCCCAGAGTCACCCTGGAGTGGACAGATGGACAGGTGGACACTGACCAGACACTGGGGACCCTCTCAGGTGTCCCCATGTTGCACCACTCAGGTGTATCCCAGGTGTATCCAGCTGTATCTCAGGTGTGTCCCAGCTGTCCCCAGGTGTCCCCAGGTGTGCTCAGGTGTATCCCCAGCTGTCCCCAGGTGTGTCTCACCTGTGTCACTCACCTTGCAGGTGTCCCTGCCCCCCTCGGGCTCCCCCGCACACACCATGTCCCATCCCAGGTGTGTCCCAGGTGTGTCCCATCTATCCCCAGGTGTCCCCAGGTGTATCCCAGGTATCCCCAGGTGTATCTCAGGTATCCCCAGGTGTCTCTCAGGTGTGTCACTCACCTTGCAGGTGTCCCTGCCCCCTCGGGCTCCTCCGCGCACACCATGTCCCATCCCAGGTGTATCCCAGGTGTGTCCCAGGTATCCCCAGGTGTATCCCCAGGTGTGTCACTCACCTTGCAGGTGTCCCGGCCCCCCTCGGGCTCCCCGGCACACACCATGTCGCTCTGGATCTCCCGCGGGGGCAGTTCTGGTCCCAGGTCGGTGCCGTAGAGGCGCCGGCACAGCCCCAGCGCCAGGAGCGGCACCTCGAGCTGCTGCAGGCGGCGCGGGGACTCTGCGGGCCGGAGGGACAGAGTGACCGCTGAGTGACCAGTGACCACTGAGTGACCGCTGAGTGACCACTGAGTGACCAGTGAGTGACCACTGAGTGACCACTGAGTGACCACTGACCACTGAGTGACCACTGAGTGACCACTGAGTGACCGCTGAGTGACCACTGAGTGACCAGTGAGTGACCACTGAGTGACCACTGAGTGACCGCTGAGTGACCAGTGAGTGACCAGTGAGCGACCACTGAGGGACCACTGAGTGACCACTGACCACTGAGTGACCAGTGAGTGACCACTGAGTGACCACTGAGTGACCACTGAGTGACCACTGAGTGACCACTGAGTGACCACTGAGTGACCAGTGAGTGACCACTGAGTGACCAGTGACCACTGACCCCTGAGTGACCCCTGAGACCCCTGAGTGACCCCTGAGTGACCATTGAGTGACCAGAGTGACCACTGACCAGAGTGACCATGAGTGACCACTGAGTGACCCCTGAGTGACCCCAACCTCTGATATCCCATGGCCCACAGTCCCTCCCAGTTCTCTCCCACTCCCCTCCCAGTTTATCCCAGTCCCTCCCAGTCCCTCCCAGTCCATCCCAGTCCCTCCCAGTTTATTCCAATCCCTCCCAGTTCCCTCCCAATTTATCCCAGTTCCCTCCCAGTCCATCCCAGTTTATCCAAATCCCTCCCACTCCCTCCCAGTCCATCCCAGTCCCTCCCAGTCCCTCCCAGTTCCTCCCACTCCCATCCCAGTCCCTCCCAATCCCCTCCCAATCGCTCCCAGTTGCTCCCACTCCCATCCCAGTTCCTCCCAGTCACTCCCAGTCCATCCCAGTCCCTCCCAGTTTATCGCAATCCCCTCCCAGTTTATCCCACTCCCTCCCAGTCCCTCCCACTCCCCTCCCAGTTCCCCCAGTCCCTCCCACTGCCTCCCACTCCCATCCCAGTCCCTCCCAGTTTATCCTAATCCCCTCCCACCCTCTAACTCCCTCCCAGTCCCTCCCAGTCCCTCCCAGTTTATCCCACTCCCATCCCAGTCCCTCCCACTCCTCCCAGCTCCCTCCCAGTTTATTCTAACTCCTCCCAGTCCCTCCCAGTCCCTCCCACTCCCCTCCCAGTCCCTCCCAGTCCCTCCCAGTTTATCCCACTCCCTCCCAATCCTCTCCCAGTCCCTCCCAGTTTATCCCACTCCCATCCCAGTCCATCCCAGTCCCCTCCCAGTCCATTCCAGTTCCTCCCACTCCTCCCAGTCCCTCCCAGTTCCCTCCCAGATCCCTCCCAGTCCATCCCAGTTCCTCCCAGTTTATCCCACTCCTCCCACTGTCCCCCACTCCTCCCACTCCTCCCAGTCCCTCCCAGTCCCCTCCGAGTTCCTCCCAGTTTATCCCAGTCCCTCCCAGTTCCCTTTAACTCCCTCCCAGTCCCTCCCAGTTTATCCCAATCCCTCCCACTCCCCTCCCAGTCCATCCCAGTCGCTCCCAGTCCCTCCCACTCCCCTCCCAGTCCATCCCAGTTTATCCCAATCCCTCTCACTCCCTCCCACTCCCCTCCCAGTCCATCCCAGTCCCTCCCAGTTTATCCCACTCCTCCCAGTCCCTCCCAGTTCCCTCCCAGTCCTCCCACTCCCCTCCCAGTCCATCCCAGTCCCTCCCACTGCCTCCCACTCCCATCCCAGTCCATCCCAGTTTATCCCAATCCCTCCCAGTCCCTCCCACTCCCCTCCCAGTCCATCCCAGTCCCTCCCACTCCCTCCCACTCCCCTCCCAGTCCATCCCAGTCCCTCCCACTCCCTCTAAGTCCCTCCCAGTCCCTCCCAGTCCCTCCCAGTTCCTCCCAGTTTATCCCACTCCCTCCCAGTCCCTCCCACTCCCTCCCAGTTCCCCCAGTCCCTCCCAGTCCCTCCCACTCCCTCCCACTCCCTCCCAGTCCCTCCCAGTCCTCCCAGTCCCTCCCACTCCCTCCCAGTTTATCCCACTCCCCTCCCAGTCTCTCCCAGTCCCCTCCCAGTCCATCCCATCCCTCCCACTCCCTCCCAGTCCCTCCCTGTCCATCCCAGTTCCTCCCAGTTTATCCCACTGCCCTCCCAGTCCCTCCCAGTCCCTCCGAGTTCCTCCCAGTTTATCCCAGTCCCCTCCCAGTCCCTCCCAGTTTATCCCACTCCTCCCAGTCCATCCCATCCCCTCCCAGTCCATCCCACTCCTCCCAGTCCATCCCAGTCCCTCCCAGTCCCTCCCAGTTTATCCCACTCCCTCCCACTCCTCCCAGTCCCTCCCAATTTATCCCACTCCCCTCCCACTCCTCCCAGTCCCTCCCACTCCCTCCCAGTTTATCCCACTCCCTCCCACTCCTCCCAGTTCCTCCCACTCCCCTCCCAGTCCCTCCCAGTCCTCTCTCACTCCCTCCCACTCCCCTCCCAGTTTATCCCACTCCCTCCCAGTCCCTCCCAGTCCCCTCCCACTCCTCCCAGTCCCTCCCACTCCTCTCCCAGTCCATCCCAGTCCCTCCCACTCCCTCCCACTCCCTCCCAGTCCCTCCCAGTCCCTCCCCAGTCCCTCTCACTCCCTCCCACTCCTCCCAGTCCATCCCAGTCCTCTCCCAGTCCCTCCCAGTCCCTCCCAGTTTATCCCACTCCCTCCCAGTCCCTCCCACTCCTCCCAGTCCCTCCCAGTTTATCCCACTCCTCCCAGTCCCTCCCACTCCCTCCCAGTCCCTCCCAGTTTATCCCTCCCCTCCAGTCCCTCCCACTCCTCCCAGTCCCTCCCAGTCCCTCCCCCGTTGCCTCTGGGCCGCACCTCCCCCAGCCGGTGCTGACGCAGCGGGTGCCGGGCGGGAAGCGCAGGGTGGGGAGGGGAGGTAGACGAGCCCCACGCGCGGCCCGAAGCGCACGGGCCACGCGAGCCGCGCCAGCGCCACGTCCCCGCTGGTGGCCTCGCCCGGTACCGCGGGTGGGGAGGAGCTGCGCCACCGGCGGCCACGCCCCACCCCTGGCCCCGCCCCCACCGCCCAGCTCGGCCGTGCCCAGCAGCACCGAGAAGAGGCGGGGGTCGCTGGAGCTGGGGGAGGGGAAAGGGTTAATGGGGTGGGGAGGGAAAGGGTTAATGGGGTGGGGAGGGGAGGGGTTAATGGGGTGGGGGAAGGTTAATGACGGTGTGGGGAGGGGAGGGGTTTAATGGGGTGGGGAGGGGAAGGAAAGGGTTAATGGGGTGGGGAGGGCGGGGAAAGGAGTTAATGGGGTGGGGGAGGGAGAGGAAAAGGGTTAATGGGGTGGGGAGGGAAAAGGTTAATGGGGTGGGGGAGGAGCTGCGCCACCGGCATTGAGCCACGCCCCCACCCCCGGCCCGCCCCCACCGCCCAGCTCGGCCGTGCCCAGCAGCACCGAGAAGAGGCGGGGGTCGCTGGAGCTGGGGGAGGGGAAAGGGTTAATGGGGTGGGGGAGGGGAAAGGAAAGGAGTTAATGGGGTGGGGAGGGAAAGGAAAGGGTTAATGGGGTGGGGAGGGGAAAAGAAAGGAGTTAATGGGGTGGGGGAGGGGTTAATGACGGTGTGGGGGAGGGGAGGGGTTTAATGGTGTGGGGGGAGGGAAAGGAAAAGGGTTAATGGGGTGGGGGAGGGGCAGGGAAAGGGTTAATGGGGTGGGGAGGGGCGGGGAAAAGGGTTAATGGGGTGGGGAGGGCAAGGGAAAAGGGTTAATGGGGTGGGGAGGGGTTAATGACGGTGTGGGGGAGGGAAAAGGGTTAATAGGGCGGGGGAGGAGAAGGGTTAATGGGATGGGGAGGGGAAAGGAAAGGGTTAATGGGGTGGGGGAGGGGAAAGGAAAGGGTTAATGGGGTGGGG